>OW028578.1:19855029-19902314 GCA_932294295.1 Alitta virens | reverse complement strand
TCAATCTTAAATAGCCATTTCAGCTTTAAAAGTTGATTTACGCTTGAAAAAGTGATTTGTTCTCTAAGTTGTCTTTTCGGTGTTAAATAGCCATTTCAGCTTTAAAAGTCGATTTACGCTTTAAAAAGTGATTTGTTCTCTAAGTTGTCTTTTCGGTCTTAAATAGCCATTTCAGCTTTAAAAGATGATTTCCGCCGTTAATAGTGATTTCTTCTGTAAGTAGTGATTACAATCTTAAATGGCGATTTCAGCTTTAAAAGATTGTTTCTGCCATCAGTAGTGATTTTTTCTCTAAGTAGTGATTTCAATCTTAAATAGCCATTTCAGCTTTAAAAGTTGACTTACGCCTTAAAAAGTGATTTGTTCTCTAAGTTGTCTTTTCGGTGTTAAATAGCCATTTCAGCTTTAAAATATTGTTTCTGCCATCAGTAGTGATTTTTTCTCTAAGTAGTGATTTCAATCTTAAATAGCCATTTCAGCTTTAAAAGTTGATTTACGCCTTAAAAAGTGATTTGTTCTCTAAGTTGTCTTTTCGGTCTTAAATAGCCATTTCAGCTTCAGAAGATGATTTCCGCCGTTAATAGTGATTTCTTCTGTAAGTAGTGATTTCAATCTTAAATGGCGATTTCAGCTTTAAAAGTTGATTTACGCTTTAAAAAGTGATTTGTTCTCTAAGTTGTCTTTTCGGTCTTAAATAGCCATTTCAGCTTTAAAAGATGATTTCCGCCGTTAATAGTGATTTCTTCTGTAAGTAGTGATTACAATCTTAAATGGCGATTTCAGCTTTAAAAGATTGTTTCTGCCATCAGTAGTGATTTTTTCTCTAAGTAGTGATTTCAATCTTAAATAGCCATTTCAGCTTTAAAAGTCGATTTACGCTTTAAAAAGTGATTTGTTCTCAAAGTTGTCTTTTCGGTGTTAAATAGCCATTTCAGCTTTAAAAGATGATTTACGCCTTAAAAAGTGATTTCTTCTCTAAGTAGTGATTTCAATCTTAAATAGCCATTTCAGCTTTAAAAGTTGATTTACGCTTTAAAAAGTGATTTGTTCTCTAAGTTGTCTTTTCGGTGTTAAATAGCCATTTCAGCTTTAAAAGTCGATTTACGCTTTAAAAAGTGATTTGTTCTCTAAGTTGTCTTTTCGGTGTTAAATAGCCATTTCAGCTTTAAAAGATGATTTTTTCTATAAGTAGTGATTTCAATCTTAAATAGCCATTTCAGCTTTAAAAGTTGACTTACGCCTTAAAAAGTGATTTGTTCTCTAAGTTGTCTTTTCGGTGTTAAATAGCCATTTCAGCTTTAAAATATTGTTTCTGCCATCAGTAGTGATTTTTTCTCTAAGTAGTGATTTCAATCTTAAATAGCCATTTCAGCTTTTAAAGTTGATTTACGCCTTAAAAAGTGATTTGTTCTCTAAGTTGTCTTTTCGGTCTTAAATAGCCATTTCAGCTTCAGAAGATGATTTCCGCCGTTAATAGTGATTTCTTCTGTAAGTAGTGATTTCAATCTTAAATGGCGATTTCAGCTTTAAAAGTTGATTTACGCCTTAGAAAGTGATTTCTTCTCTAAGTAGTGATTTCAATCTTAAATAGCCATTTCAGCTTTAAAAGTTGATTTACACCTTAAAAAGTGATTTGTTCTCTAAGTTGTCTTTTCGGTGTCAAATAGCCATTTCAGCTTTAAAAGGTGATTTCCGCCGTTAATAGTGATTTCTTCTGTAAGTAGTGATTTCAATCTTAAATGGCGATTTCATCTTTAAAAGTTGATTTACGCTTTAAAAAGTGATTTGTTCTCTAAGTTGTCTTTTCGGTCTTAAATAGCCATTTCAGCTTTAAAAGATGATTTCCGCCGTTAATAGTGATTTCTTCTGTAAGTAGTGATTACAATCTTAAATGGCGATTTCAGCTTTAAAAGATTGTTTCTGCCATCAGTAGTGATTTTTTCTCTAAGTAGTGATTTCAATCTTAAATAGCCATTTCAGCTTTAAAAGTTGATTTACGCCTTAAAAAGTGATTTGTTCTCTAAGTTGTCTTTTCGGTCTTAAATAGCCATTTCAGCTTCAGAAGATGATTTCCGCCGTTAATAGTGATTTCTTCTGTAAGTAGTGATTTCAATCTTAAATGGCGATTTCAGCTTTAAAAGTTGATTTACGCCTTAGAAAGTGATTTCTTCTCTAAGTAGTGATTTCAATCTTAAATAGCCATTTCAGCTTTAAAAGTTGATTTACGCTTTAAAAAGTGATTTCTTCTCTAAGTAGTGATTTCAATCTTAAATAGCCATTTCAGCTTTAAAAGATGATTTACGCCTTAAAAAGTGATTTCTTCTCTAAGTAGTGATTTCAATCTTAAATAGCCATTTCAGCTTTAAAGTTGATTTACGCTTTAAAAAGTGATTTGTTCTCTAAGTTGTCTTTTCGGTGTTAAATAGCCATTTTAGCTTTAAAAGTCGATTTACGCTTTAAAAAGTGATTTGTTCTCTAAGTTGTCTTTTCGGTGTTAAATAGCCATTTCAGCTTTAAAAGATGATTTCCGCCGTTAGTAGTGATTTCTTCTGTAAGTAGTGATTTCAATCTTAAATGGCGATTTCAGCTTTAAAAGTTGATTTACGCCTTAAAAAGTGATTTGTTCTCTAAGTTGTCTTTTCGGTGTCAAATAGCCATTTCAGCTTTAAAAGGTGATTTCCGCCGTTAATAGTGATTTCTTCTGTAAGTAGTGATTTCAATCTTAAATGGCGATTTCATCTTTAAAAGTTGATTTACGCTTTAAAAAGTGATTCGTTCTCTAAGTTGTCTTTTCGGTCTTAAATAGCCATTTCAGCTTTAAAAGATGATTTCCGCCGTTAATAGTGATTTCTTCTGTAAGTAGTGATTACAATCTTAAATGTCGATTTCAGCTTTAAAAGATTGTTTCTGCCATCAGTAGTGATTTTTTCTCTAAGTAGTGATTTCAATCTTAAATAGCCATTTCAGCTTTAAAAGTTGATTTACGCCTTAAAAAGTGATTTGTTCTCTAAGTTGTCTTTTCGGTCTTAAATAGCCATTTCAGCTTTAAAAGGTGATTTCCGCCGTTAATAGTGATTTCTTCTGTAAGTAGTGATTTCAATCTTAAATGGCGATTTCATCTTTAAAAGTTGATTTACGCTTTAAAAAGTGATTTGTTCTCTAAGTTGTCTTTTCGGTCTTAAATAGCCATTTCAGCTTTAAAAGATGATTTCCGCCGTTAATAGTGATTTCTTCTGTAAGTAGTGATTACAATCTTAAATGGCGATTTCAGCTTTAAAAGATTGTTTCTGCCATCAGTAGTGATTTTTTCTCTAAGTAGTGATTTCAATCTTAAATAGCCATTTCAGCTTTAAAAGTTGATTTACGCCTTAAAAAGTGATTTGTTCTCTAAGTTGTCTTTTCGTTCTTAAATAGCCATTTCAGCTTCAGAAGATGATTTCCGCCGTTAATAGTGATTTCTTCTGTAAGTAGTGATTTCAATCTTAAATGGCGATTTCAGCTTTAAAAGTTGATTTACGCCTTAGAAAGTGATTTCTTCTCTAAGTAGTGATTTCAATCTTAAATAGCCATTTCAGCTTTAAAAGTTGATTTACGCTTTAAAAAGTGATTTCTTCTCTAAGTAGTGATTTCAATCTTAAATAGCCATTTCAGCTTTAAAAGTTGATTTACGCTTTAAAAAGTGATTTGTTCTCTAAGTTGTCTTTTCGGTCTTAAATAGCCATTTCAGCTTCAGAAGATGATTTCCGCCGTTAATAGTGATTTCTTCTGTAAGTAGTGATTTCAATCTTAAATGGCGATTTCAGCTTTAAAAGTTGATTTACGCCTTAGAAAGTGATTTCTTCTCTAAGTAGTGATTTCAATCTTAAATAGCCATTTCAGCTTTAAAAGTTGATTTACGCTTTAAAAAGTGATTTGTTCTCCAAGTTGTCTTTTCGGTGTTAAATAGCCATTTCAGCTTTAAAAGATGATTTACGCCTTAAAAAGTGATTTCTTCTCTAAGTAGTGATTTCAATCTTAAATAGCCATTTCAGCTTTAAAAGTTGATTTACGCTTTAAAAAGTGATTTGTTCTCTAAGTTGTCTTTTCGGTGTTAAATAGCCATTTCAGCTTTAAAAGTCGATTTACGCTTTAAAAAGTGATTTGTTCTCTAAGTTGTCTTTTCGGTGTTAAATAGCCATTTCAGCTTTAAAAGATGATTTCCGCCGTTAATAGTGATTTCTTCTGTAAATAGTGATTTCAATCTTAAATGGCGATTTCAGCTTTAAAAGTTGATTTTCGCCGTTAATAGCGATTTCTTCTGTAAGTAGTGATTTCAATCTTAAATGGCGATTTCAGCTTTAAAAGTTGATTTACGCCTTAAAAAGTGATTTGTTCTCTAAGTTGTCTTTTCTGTGTTAAATAGCCATTTCAGCTTTAAAAGATGATTTCCGCCGTTAATAGTGATTTCTTCTGTAAGTAGTGATTTCAATCTTAAATGGCGATTTCAGCTTTAAAAGTTGATTTACGCTTTAAAAAGTGATTTGTTCTCTAAGTTGTCTTTTCGGTGTTAAATAGCCATTTCAGCTTTAAAAGATGATTTCCGGCGTTAATAGTGATTTCTTCTGTCAGTAGTGATTTCAATCTTAAATGGCGATTTCAGCTTTAAAAGTTTATTTACGCCTTAAAAAGTGATTTCTTCTCTAAGTTGTCTTTTCGGTGTCAAATAGCCATTTCAGCTTTAAAAGATGATTTCCGCCGTTAATTGTGATTTCCTCTGTAAGTAGTGATTTCAATCTTAAATGGCGATTTCAGCTTTAAAAGTTCATTTACGCCTTAAAAAGTGATTTGTTCTCTAAGTTGTCTTTTCGGTGATAAATAGCCATTTCAGCTTTAAAAGATGATTTCCGCCGTTAATATTGATTTCTTCTGTAAGTAGTGATTTCAATCTTAAATGGCGATTTCAGCTTTAAAAGATTGTTTCTGCCATCAGTAGTGATTTTTTCTATAAGTAGTGATTTCAATCTTAAATAGCCATTTCAGCTTTAAAAGTTGACTTACGCCTTAAAAAGTGATTTGTTCTCTAAGTTGTCTTTTCGGTGTTAAATAGCCATTTCAGCTTCAGAAGATGATTTACGCCTTAAAAAGTGATTTCTTCTCTAAGTAGTGATTTCAATCTTAAATAGCCATTTCAGCTTTAAAAGTTGATTTACGCTTTAAAAAGTGATTTGTTCTCTAAGTTGTCTTTTCGGTGTTAAATAGCCATTTCAGCTTTAAAAGTCGATTTACGCTTTAAAAAGTGATTTGTTCTCTAAGTTGTCTTTTCGGTGTTAAATAGCCATTTCAGCTTTAAAAGATGATTTACGCCTTAAAAAGTGATTTCTTCTGTAAGTAGTGATTTCAATCTTAAATAGCCATTTCAGCTTTAAAAGTTGATTTACGCTTGAAAAAGTGATTTGTTCTCTAAGTTGTCTTTTCGGTCTTAAATAGCCATTTCAGCTTTAAAAGATGATTTCCGCCGTTAATAGTGATTTCTTCTGTAAGTAGTGATTACAATCTTAAATGGCGATTTCAGCTTTAAAAGATTGTTTCTGCCATCAGTAGTGATTTTTTCTCTAAGTAGTGATTTCAATCTTAAATAGCCATTTCAGCTTTAAAAGTTGATTTACGCCTTAAAAAGTGATTTGTTCTCTAAGTTGTCTTTTCGGTCTTAAATAGCCATTTCAGCTTCAGAAGATGATTTACGCCTTAAAAAGTGATTTCTTCTCTAAGTAGTGATTTCAATCTTAAATAGCCATTTCAGCTTTAAAAGTTGATTTACGCTTTAAAAAGTGATTTGTTCTCTAAGTTGTCTTTTCGGTGTCAAATAGCCATTTCAGCTTTAAAAGGTGATTTCCGCCGTTAATAGTGATTTCTTCTGTAAGTAGTGATTTCAATCTTAAATGGCGATTTCATCTTTAAAAGTTGATTTACGCTTTAAAAAGTGATTTGTTCTCTAAGTTGTCTTTTCGGTCTTAAATAGCCATTTCAGCTTTAAAAGATGATTTCCGCCGTTAATAGTGATTTCTTCTGTAAGTAGTGATTACAATCTTAAATGGCGATTTCAGCTTTAAAAGATTGTTTCTGCCATCAGTAGTGATTTTTTCTCTAAGTAGTGATTTCAATCTTAAATAGCCATTTCAGCTTTAAAAGTTGATTTACGCCTTAAAAAGTGATTTGTTCTCTAAGTTGTCTTTTCGGTCTTAAATAGCCATTTCAGCTTCAGAAGATGATTTCCGCCGTTAATAGTGATTTCTTCTGTAAGTAGTGATTTCAATCTTAAATGGCGATTTCAGCTTTAAAAGTTGATTTACGCCTTAGAAAGTGATTTCTTCTCTAAGTAGTGATTTCAATCTTAAATAGCCATTTCAGCTTTAAAAGTTGATTTACGCTTTAAAAAGTGATTTCTTCTCTAAGTAGTGATTTCAATCTTAAATAGCCATTTCAGCTTTAAAAGATGATTTACGCCTTAAAAAGTGATTTCTTCTCTAAGTAGTGATTTCAATCTTAAATAGCCATTTCAGCTTTAAAAGTCGATTTACGCTTTAAAAAGTGATTTGTTCTCTAAGTTGTCTTTTCGGTGTTAAATAGCCATTTCAGCTTTAAAAGATGATTTACGCCTTAAAAAGTGATTTCTTCTCTAAGTAGTGATTTCAATCTTAAATAGCCATTTCAGCTTTAAAGTTGATTTACGCTTTAAAAAGTGATTTGTTCTCTAAGTTGTCTTTTCGGTGTTAAATAGCCATTTTAGCTTTAAAAGTCGATTTACGCTTTAAAAAGTGATTTGTTCTCTAAGTTGTCTTTTCGGTGTTAAATAGCCATTTCAGCTTTAAAAGATGATTTCCGCCGTTAGTAGTGATTTCTTCTGTAAGTAGTGATTTCAATCTTAAATGGCGATTTCAGCTTTAAAAGTTGATTTACGCCTTAAAAAGTGATTTGTTCTCTAAGTTGTCTTTTCGGTGTCAAATAGCCATTTCAGCTTTAAAAGGTGATTTCCGCCGTTAATAGTGATTTCTTCTGTAAGTAGTGATTACAATCTTAAATGGCGATTTCAGCTTTAAAAGATTGTTTCTGCCATCAGTAGTGATTTTTTCTCTAAGTAGTGATTTCAATCTTAAATGTCGATTTCAGCTTTAAAAGTTGATTTACGCCTTAAAAAGTGATTTCTTCTCTAAGTTGTCTTTTCGGTGTCAAATAGCCATTTCAGCTTTAAAAGATGATTTCCGCCGTTAATTGTGATTTCCTCTGTAAGTAGTGATTTCAATCTTAAATGGCGATTTCAGCTTTAAAAGTTCATTTACGCCTTAAAAAGTGATTTGTTCTCTAAGTTGTCTTTTCGGTGATAAATAGCCATTTCAGCTTTAAAAGATGATTTCCGCCGTTAATATTGATTTCTTCTGTAAGTAGTGATTTCAATCTTAAATGGCGATTTCAGCTTTAAAAGATTGTTTCTGCCATCAGTAGTGATTTTTTCTATAAGTAGTGATTTCAATCTTAAATAGCCATTTCAGCTTTAAAAGTTGACTTACGCCTTAAAAAGTGATTTGTTCTCTAAGTTGTCTTTTCGGTGTTAAATAGCCATTTCAGCTTCAGAAGATGATTTACGCCTTAAAAAGTGATTTCTTCTCTAAGTAGTGATTTCAATCTTAAATAGCCATTTCAGCTTTAAAAGTTGATTTACGCTTTAAAAAGTGATTTGTTCTCTAAGTTGTCTTTTCGGTGTTAAATAGCCATTTCAGCTTTAAAAGTCGATTTACGCTTTAAAAAGTGATTTGTTCTCTAAGTTGTCTTTTCGGTGTTAAATAGCCATTTCAGCTTTAAAAGATGATTTACGCCTTAAAAAGTGATTTCTTCTGTAAGTAGTGATTTCAATCTTAAATAGCCATTTCAGCTTTAAAAGTTGATTTACGCTTGAAAAAGTGATTTGTTCTCTAAGTTGTCTTTTCGGTCTTAAATAGCCATTTCAGCTTTAAAAGATGATTTCCGCCGTTAATAGTGATTTCTTCTGTAAGTAGTGATTACAATCTTAAATGGCGATTTCAGCTTTAAAAGATTGTTTCTGCCATCAGTAGTGATTTTTTCTCTAAGTAGTGATTTCAATCTTAAATAGCCATTTCAGCTTTAAAAGTTGATTTACGCCTTAAAAAGTGATTTGTTCTCTAAGTTGTCTTTTCGGTCTTAAATAGCCATTTCAGCTTCAGAAGATGATTTACGCCTTAAAAAGTGATTTCTTCTCTAAGTAGTGATTTCAATCTTAAATAGCCATTTCAGCTTTAAAAGTTGATTTACGCTTTAAAAAGTGATTTGTTCTCTAAGTTGTCTTTTCGGTGTTAAATAGCCATTTCAGCTTTAAAAGTCGATTTACGCTTTAAAAAGTGATTTGTTCTCTAAGTTGTCTTTTCGGTGTTAAATAGCCATTTCAGCTTTAAAAGATGATTTACGCCTTAAAAAGTGATTTCTTCTGTAAGTAGTGATTTCAATCTTAAATAGCCATTTCAGCTTTAAAAGTTGATTTACGCTTGAAAAAGTGATTTGTTCTCTAAGTTGTCTTTTCGGTCTTAAATAGCCATTTCAGCTTTAAAAGATGATTTCCGCCGTTAATAGTGATTTCTTCTGTAAGTAGTGATTACAATCTTAAATGGCGATTTCAGCTTTAAAAGATTGTTTCTGCCATCAGTAGTGATTTTTTCTCTAAGTAGTGATTTCAATCTTAAATAGCCATTTCAGCTTTAAAAGTTGATTTACGCCTTAAAAAGTGATTTGTTCTCTAAGTTGTCTTTTCGGTCTTAAATAGCCATTTCAGCTTCAGAAGATGATTTCCGCCGTTAATAGTGATTTCTTCTGTAAGTAGTGATTTCAATCTTAAATGGCGATTTCAGCTTTAAAAGTTGATTTACGCCTTAGAAAGTGATTTCTTCTCTAAGTAGTGATTTCAATCTTAAATAGCCATTTCAGCTTTAAAAGTTGATTTACGCTTTAAAAAGTGATTTCTTCTCTAAGTAGTGATTTCAATCTTGTCTTTTCGGTCTTAAATAGCCATTTCAGCTTTAAAAGATGATTTCCGCCGTTAATAGTGATTTCTTCTGTAAGTAGTGATTACAATCTTAAATGGCGATTTCAGCTTTAAAAGATTGTTTCTGCCATCAGTAGTGATTTTTTCTCTAAGTAGTGATTTCAATCTTAAATAGCCATTTCAGCTTTAAAAGTTGATTTACGCCTTAAAAAGTGATTTGTTCTCTAAGTTGTCTTTTCGGTCTTAAATAGCCATTTCAGCTTCAGAAGATGATTTCCGCCGTTAATAGTGATTTCTTCTGTAAGTAGTGATTTCAATCTTAAATGGCGATTTCAGCTTTAAAAGTTGATTTACGCCTTAGAAAGTGATTTCTTCTCTAAGTAGTGATTTCAATCTTAAATAGCCATTTCAGCTTTAAAAGTTGATTTACGCTTTAAAAAGTGATTTCTTCTCTAAGTAGTGATTTCAATCTTAAATAGCCATTTCAGCTTTAAAAGATGATTTACGCCTTAAAAAGTGATTTCTTCTCTAAGTAGTGATTTCAATCTTAAATAGCCATTTCAGCTTTAAAAGTCGATTTACGCTTTAAAAAGTGATTTGTTCTCTAAGTTGTCTTTTCGGTGTTAAATAGCCATTTCAGCTTTAAAAGATGATTTACGCCTTAAAAAGTGATTTCTTCTCTAAGTAGTGATTTCAATCTTAAATAGCCATTTCAGCTTTAAAGTTGATTTACGCTTTAAAAAGTGATTTGTTCTCTAAGTTGTCTTTTCGGTGTTAAATAGCCATTTTAGCTTTAAAAGTCGATTTACGCTTTAAAAAGTGATTTGTTCTCTAAGTTGTCTTTTCGGTGTTAAATAGCCATTTCAGCTTTAAAAGATGATTTCCGCCGTTAGTAGTGATTTCTTCTGTAAGTAGTGATTTCAATCTTAAATGGCGATTTCAGCTTTAAAAGTTGATTTACGCCTTAAAAAGTGATTTGTTCTCTAAGTTGTCTTTTCGGTGTCAAATAGCCATTTCAGCTTTAAAAGGTGATTTCCGCCGTTAATAGTGATTTCTTCTGTAAGTAGTGATTACAATCTTAAATGGCGATTTCAGCTTTAAAAGATTGTTTCTGCCATCAGTAGTGATTTTTTCTCTAAGTAGTGATTTCAATCTTAAATGTCGATTTCAGCTTTAAAAGTTGATTTACGCCTTAAAAAGTGATTTGTTCTCTAAGTTGTCTTTTCGGTGTCAAATAGCCATTTCAGCTTTAAAAGATGATTTCCGCCGTTAATTGTGATTTCCTCTGTAAGTAGTGATTTCAATCTTAAATGGCGATTTCAGCTTTAAAAGTTCATTTACGCCTTAAAAAGTGATTTGTTCTCTAAGTTGTCTTTTCGGTGATAAATAGCCATTTCAGCTTTAAAAGATGATTTCCGCCGTTAATATTGATTTCTTCTGTAAGTAGTGATTTCAATCTTAAATGGCGATTTCAGCTTTAAAAGATTGTTTCTGCCATCAGTAGTGATTTTTTCTATAAGTAGTGATTTCAATCTTAAATAGCCATTTCAGCTTTAAAAGTTGACTTACGCCTTAAAAAGTGATTTGTTCTCTAAGTTGTCTTTTCGGTGTTAAATAGCCATTTCAGCTTCAGAAGATGATTTACGCCTTAAAAAGTGATTTCTTCTCTAAGTAGTGATTTCAATCTTAAATAGCCATTTCAGCTTTAAAAGTGGATTTACGCTTTAAAAAGTGATTTGTTCTCTAAGTTGTCTTTTCGGTGTTAAATAGCCATTTCAGCTTTAAAAGTCGATTTACGCTTTAAAAAGTGATTTGTTCTCTAAGTTGTCTTTTCGGTGTTAAATAGCCATTTCAGCTTTAAAAGATGATTTACGCCTTAAAAAGTGATTTCTTCTCTAAGTAGTGATTTCAATCTTAAATAGCCATTTCAGCTTTAAAAGTTGATTTACGCTTGAAAAAGTGATTTGTTCTCTAAGTTGTCTTTTCGGTCTTAAATAGCCATTTCAGCTTCAGAAGATGATTTCCGCCGTTAATAGTGATTTCTTCTGTAAGTAGTGATTTCAATCTTAAATGGCGATTTCAGCTTTAAAAGTTGATTTACGCCTTAGAAAGTGATTTCTTCTCTAAGTAGTGATTTCAATCTTAAATAGCCATTTCAGCTTTAAAAGTTGATTTACGCTTTAAAAAGTGATTTCTTCTCTAAGTAGTGATTTCAATCTTGTCTTTTCGGTCTTAAATAGCCATTTCAGCTTTAAAAGATGATTTCCGCCGTTAATAGTGATTTCTTCTGTAAGTAGTGATTACAATCTTAAATGGCGATTTCAGCTTTAAAAGATTGTTTCTGCCATCAGTAGTGATTTTTTCTCTAAGTAGTGATTTCAATCTTAAATAGCCATTTCAGCTTTAAAAGTTGATTTACGCCTTAAAAAGTGATTTGTTCTCTAAGTTGTCTTTTCGGTCTTAAATAGCCATTTCAGCTTCAGAAGATGATTTCCGCCGTTAATAGTGATTTCTTCTGTAAGTAGTGATTTCAATCTTAAATGGCGATTTCAGCTTTAAAAGTTGATTTACGCCTTAGAAAGTGATTTCTTCTCTAAGTAGTGATTTCAATCTTAAATAGCCATTTCAGCTTTAAAAGTTGATTTACGCTTTAAAAAGTGATTTCTTCTCTAAGTAGTGATTTCAATCTTAAATAGCCATTTCAGCTTTAAAAGATGATTTACGCCTTAAAAAGTGATTTCTTCTCTAAGTAGTGATTTCAATCTTAAATAGCCATTTCAGCTTTAAAAGTCGATTTACGCTTTAAAAAGTGATTTGTTCTCTAAGTTGTCTTTTCGGTGTTAAATAGCCATTTCAGCTTTAAAAGATGATTTACGCCTTAAAAAGTGATTTCTTCTCTAAGTAGTGATTTCAATCTTAAATAGCCATTTCAGCTTTAAAGTTGATTTACGCTTTAAAAAGTGATTTGTTCTCTAAGTTGTCTTTTCGGTGTTAAATAGCCATTTTAGCTTTAAAAGTCGATTTACGCTTTAAAAAGTGATTTGTTCTCTAAGTTGTCTTTTCGGTGTTAAATAGCCATTTCAGCTTTAAAAGATGATTTCCGCCGTTAGTAGTGATTTCTTCTGTAAGTAGTGATTTCAATCTTAAATGGCGATTTCAGCTTTAAAAGTTGATTTACGCCTTAAAAAGTGATTTGTTCTCTAAGTTGTCTTTTCGGTGTCAAATAGCCATTTCAGCTTTAAAAGGTGATTTCCGCCGTTAATAGTGATTTCTTCTGTAAGTAGTGATTACAATCTTAAATGGCGATTTCAGCTTTAAAAGATTGTTTCTGCCATCAGTAGTGATTTTTTCTCTAAGTAGTGATTTCAATCTTAAATGTCGATTTCAGCTTTAAAAGTTGATTTACGCCTTAAAAAGTGATTTGTTCTCTAAGTTGTCTTTTCGGTGTCAAATAGCCATTTCAGCTTTAAAAGATGATTTCCGCCGTTAATTGTGATTTCCTCTGTAAGTAGTGATTTCAATCTTAAATGGCGATTTCAGCTTTAAAAGTTCATTTACGCCTTAAAAAGTGATTTGTTCTCTAAGTTGTCTTTTCGGTGATAAATAGCCATTTCAGCTTTAAAAGATGATTTCCGCCGTTAATATTGATTTCTTCTGTAAGTAGTGATTTCAATCTTAAATGGCGATTTCAGCTTTAAAAGATTGTTTCTGCCATCAGTAGTGATTTTTTCTATAAGTAGTGATTTCAATCTTAAATAGCCATTTCAGCTTTAAAAGTTGACTTACGCCTTAAAAAGTGATTTGTTCTCTAAGTTGTCTTTTCGGTGTTAAATAGCCATTTCAGCTTCAGAAGATGATTTACGCCTTAAAAAGTGATTTCTTCTCTAAGTAGTGATTTCAATCTTAAATAGCCATTTCAGCTTTAAAAGTGGATTTACGCTTTAAAAAGTGATTTGTTCTCTAAGTTGTCTTTTCGGTGTTAAATAGCCATTTCAGCTTTAAAAGTCGATTTACGCTTTAAAAAGTGATTTGTTCTCTAAGTTGTCTTTTCGGTGTTAAATAGCCATTTCAGCTTTAAAAGATGATTTACGCCTTAAAAAGTGATTTCTTCTCTAAGTAGTGATTTCAATCTTAAATAGCCATTTCAGCTTTAAAAGTTGATTTACGCTTGAAAAAGTGATTTGTTCTCTAAGTTGTCTTTTCGGTGTTAAATAGCCATTTCAGCTTTAAAAGTCGATTTACGCTTTAAAAAGTGATTTGTTCTCTAAGTTGTCTTTTCGGTCTTAAATAGCCATTTCAGCTTTAAAAGATGATTTCCGCCGTTAATAGTGATTTCTTCTGTAAGTAGTGATTACAATCTTAAATGGCGATTTCAGCTTTAAAAGATTGTTTCTGCCATCAGTAGTGATTTTTTCTCTAAGTAGTGATTTCAATCTTAAATAGCCATTTCAGCTTTAAAAGTTGACTTACGCCTTAAAAAGTGATTTGTTCTCTAAGTTGTCTTTTCGGTGTTAAATAGCCATTTCAGCTTTAAAATATTGTTTCTGCCATCAGTAGTGATTTTTTCTCTAAGTAGTGATTTCAATCTTAAATAGCCATTTCAGCTTTAAAAGTTGATTTACGCCTTAAAAAGTGATTTGTTCTCTAAGTTGTCTTTTCGGTCTTAAATAGCCATTTCAGCTTCAGAAGATGATTTCCGCCGTTAATAGTGATTTCTTCTGTAAGTAGTGATTTCAATCTTAAATGGCGATTTCAGCTTTAAAAGTTGATTTACGCTTTAAAAAGTGATTTGTTCTCTAAGTTGTCTTTTCGGTCTTAAATAGCCATTTCAGCTTTAAAAGATGATTTCCGCCGTTAATAGTGATTTCTTCTGTAAGTAGTGATTACAATCTTAAATGGCGATTTCAGCTTTAAAAGATTGTTTCTGCCATCAGTAGTGATTTTTTCTCTAAGTAGTGATTTCAATCTTAAATAGCCATTTCAGCTTTAAAAGTCGATTTACGCTTTAAAAAGTGATTTGTTCTCAAAGTTGTCTTTTCGGTGTTAAATAGCCATTTCAGCTTTAAAAGATGATTTACGCCTTAAAAAGTGATTTCTTCTCTAAGTAGTGATTTCAATCTTAAATAGCCATTTCAGCTTTAAAAGTTGATTTACGCTTTAAAAAGTGATTTGTTCTCTAAGTTGTCTTTTCGGTGTTAAATAGCCATTTCAGCTTTAAAAGTCGATTTACGCTTTAAAAAGTGATTTGTTCTCTAAGTTGTCTTTTCGGTGTTAAATAGCCATTTCAGCTTTAAAAGATGATTTTTTCTATAAGTAGTGATTTCAATCTTAAATAGCCATTTCAGCTTTAAAAGTTGACTTACGCCTTAAAAAGTGATTTGTTCTCTAAGTTGTCTTTTCGGTGTTAAATAGCCATTTCAGCTTTAAAATATTGTTTCTGCCATCAGTAGTGATTTTTTCTCTAAGTAGTGATTTCAATCTTAAATAGCCATTTCAGCTTTTAAAGTTGATTTACGCCTTAAAAAGTGATTTGTTCTCTAAGTTGTCTTTTCGGTCTTAAATAGCCATTTCAGCTTCAGAAGATGATTTCCGCCGTTAATAGTGATTTCTTCTGTAAGTAGTGATTTCAATCTTAAATGGCGATTTCAGCTTTAAAAGTTGATTTACGCCTTAGAAAGTGATTTCTTCTCTAAGTAGTGATTTCAATCTTAAATAGCCATTTCAGCTTTAAAAGTTGATTTACACCTTAAAAAGTGATTTGTTCTCTAAGTTGTCTTTTCGGTGTCAAATAGCCATTTCAGCTTTAAAAGGTGATTTCCGCCGTTAATAGTGATTTCTTCTGTAAGTAGTGATTTCAATCTTAAATGGCGATTTCATCTTTAAAAGTTGATTTACGCTTTAAAAAGTGATTTGTTCTCTAAGTTGTCTTTTCGGTCTTAAATAGCCATTTCAGCTTTAAAAGATGATTTCCGCCGTTAATAGTGATTTCTTCTGTAAGTAGTGATTACAATCTTAAATGGCGATTTCAGCTTTAAAAGATTGTTTCTGCCATCAGTAGTGATTTTTTCTCTAAGTAGTGATTTCAATCTTAAATAGCCATTTCAGCTTTAAAAGTTGATTTACGCCTTAAAAAGTGATTTGTTCTCTAAGTTGTCTTTTCGGTCTTAAATAGCCATTTCAGCTTCAGAAGATGATTTCCGCCGTTAATAGTGATTTCTTCTGTAAGTAGTGATTTCAATCTTAAATGGCGATTTCAGCTTTAAAAGTTGATTTACGCCTTAGAAAGTGATTTCTTCTCTAAGTAGTGATTTCAATCTTAAATAGCCATTTCAGCTTTAAAAGTTGATTTACGCTTTAAAAAGTGATTTCTTCTCTAAGTAGTGATTTCAATCTTAAATAGCCATTTCAGCTTTAAAAGATGATTTACGCCTTAAAAAGTGATTTCTTCTCTAAGTAGTGATTTCAATCTTAAATAGCCATTTCAGCTTTAAAGTTGATTTACGCTTTAAAAAGTGATTTGTTCTCTAAGTTGTCTTTTCGGTGTTAAATAGCCATTTTAGCTTTAAAAGTCGATTTACGCTTTAAAAAGTGATTTGTTCTCTAAGTTGTCTTTTCGGTGTTAAATAGCCATTTCAGCTTTAAAAGATGATTTCCGCCGTTAGTAGTGATTTCTTCTGTAAGTAGTGATTTCAATCTTAAATGGCGATTTCAGCTTTAAAAGTTGATTTACGCCTTAAAAAGTGATTTGTTCTCTAAGTTGTCTTTTCGGTGTCAAATAGCCATTTCAGCTTTAAAAGGTGATTTCCGCCGTTAATAGTGATTTCTTCTGTAAGTAGTGATTTCAATCTTAAATGGCGATTTCATCTTTAAAAGTTGATTTACGCTTTAAAAAGTGATTCGTTCTCTAAGTTGTCTTTTCGGTCTTAAATAGCCATTTCAGCTTTAAAAGATGATTTCCGCCGTTAATAGTGATTTCTTCTGTAAGTAGTGATTACAATCTTAAATGTCGATTTCAGCTTTAAAAGATTGTTTCTGCCATCAGTAGTGATTTTTTCTCTAAGTAGTGATTTCAATCTTAAATAGCCATTTCAGCTTTAAAAGTTGATTTACGCCTTAAAAAGTGATTTGTTCTCTAAGTTGTCTTTTCGGTCTTAAATAGCCATTTCAGCTTTAAAAGGTGATTTCCGCCGTTAATAGTGATTTCTTCTGTAAGTAGTGATTTCAATCTTAAATGGCGATTTCATCTTTAAAAGTTGATTTACGCTTTAAAAAGTGATTTGTTCTCTAAGTTGTCTTTTCGGTCTTAAATAGCCATTTCAGCTTTAAAAGATGATTTCCGCCGTTAATAGTGATTTCTTCTGTAAGTAGTGATTACAATCTTAAATGGCGATTTCAGCTTTAAAAGATTGTTTCTGCCATCAGTAGTGATTTTTTCTCTAAGTAGTGATTTCAATCTTAAATAGCCATTTCAGCTTTAAAAGTTGATTTACGCCTTAAAAAGTGATTTGTTCTCTAAGTTGTCTTTTCGTTCTTAAATAGCCATTTCAGCTTCAGAAGATGATTTCCGCCGTTAATAGTGATTTCTTCTGTAAGTAGTGATTTCAATCTTAAATGGCGATTTCAGCTTTAAAAGTTGATTTACGCCTTAGAAAGTGATTTCTTCTCTAAGTAGTGATTTCAATCTTAAATAGCCATTTCAGCTTTAAAAGTTGATTTACGCTTTAAAAAGTGATTTCTTCTCTAAGTAGTGATTTCAATCTTAAATAGCCATTTCAGCTTTAAAAGTTGATTTACGCTTTAAAAAGTGATTTGTTCTCTAAGTTGTCTTTTCGGTCTTAAATAGCCATTTCAGCTTCAGAAGATGATTTCCGCCGTTAATAGTGATTTCTTCTGTAAGTAGTGATTTCAATCTTAAATGGCGATTTCAGCTTTAAAAGTTGATTTACGCCTTAGAAAGTGATTTCTTCTCTAAGTAGTGATTTCAATCTTAAATAGCCATTTCAGCTTTAAAAGTTGATTTACGCTTTAAAAAGTGATTTGTTCTCCAAGTTGTCTTTTCGGTGTTAAATAGCCATTTCAGCTTTAAAAGATGATTTACGCCTTAAAAAGTGATTTCTTCTCTAAGTAGTGATTTCAATCTTAAATAGCCATTTCAGCTTTAAAAGTTGATTTACGCTTTAAAAAGTGATTTGTTCTCTAAGTTGTCTTTTCGGTGTTAAATAGCCATTTCAGCTTTAAAAGTCGATTTACGCTTTAAAAAGTGATTTGTTCTCTAAGTTGTCTTTTCGGTGTTAAATAGCCATTTCAGCTTTAAAAGATGATTTCCGCCGTTAATAGTGATTTCTTCTGTAAATAGTGATTTCAATCTTAAATGGCGATTTCAGCTTTAAAAGTTGATTTTCGCCGTTAATAGCGATTTCTTCTGTAAGTAGTGATTTCAATCTTAAATGGCGATTTCAGCTTTAAAAGTTGATTTACGCCTTAAAAAGTGATTTGTTCTCTAAGTTGTCTTTTCTGTGTTAAATAGCCATTTCAGCTTTAAAAGATGATTTCCGCCGTTAATAGTGATTTCTTCTGTAAGTAGTGATTTCAATCTTAAATGGCGATTTCAGCTTTAAAAGTTGATTTACGCTTTAAAAAGTGATTTGTTCTCTAAGTTGTCTTTTCGGTGTTAAATAGCCATTTCAGCTTTAAAAGATGATTTCCGGCGTTAATAGTGATTTCTTCTGTCAGTAGTGATTTCAATCTTAAATGGCGATTTCAGCTTTAAAAGTTTATTTACGCCTTAAAAAGTGATTTCTTCTCTAAGTTGTCTTTTCGGTCTTAAATAGCCATTTCAGCTTTAAAAGATGATTTCCGCCGTTAATAGTGATTTCTTCTGTAAGTAGTGATTTCAATCTTAAATGGCGATTTCAGCTTTAAAAGTTGATTTTCGCCGTTAATAGTGATTTCTTCTGTAAGTAGTGATTTCAATCTTAAATGGCGATTTCAGCTTTAAAAGTTGATTTACGCCTTAAAAAGTGATTTGTTCTCTAAGTTGTCTTTTCGGTGTTAAATAGCCATTTCAGCTTTAAAAGATGATTTCCGCCGTTAATAGTGATTTCTTCTGTAAGTAGTGATTTCAATCTTAAATGGCGATTTCAGCTTTAAAAGTTGATTTTCGCCGTTAATAGTGATTTCTTCTGTAAGTAGTGATTTCAATCTTAAATGGCGATTTCAGCTTTAAAAGTTGATTTACGCCTTAAAAAGTGATTTGTTCTCTAAGTTGTCTTTTCGGTGTTAAATAGCCATTTCAGCTTTAAAAGTCGATTTACGCTTTAAAAAGTGATTTGTTCTCTAAGTTGTCTTTTCGGTGTTAAATAGCCATTTCAGCTTTAAAAGATGATTTTTTCTATAAGTAGTGATTTCAATCTTAAATAGCCATTTCAGCTTTAAAAGTTGACTTACGCCTTAAAAAGTGATTTGTTCTCTAAGTTGTCTTTTCGGTGTTAAATAGCCATTTCAGCTTTAAAATATTGTTTCTGCCATCAGTAGTGATTTTTTCTCTAAGTAGTGATTTCAATCTTAAATAGCCATTTCAGCTTTAAAAGTTGATTTACGCCTTAAAAAGTGATTTGTTCTCTAAGTTGTCTTTTCGGTCTTAAATAGCCATTTCAGCTTCAGAAGATGATTTCCGCCGTTAATAGTGATTTCTTCTGTAAGTAGTGATTTCAATCTTAAATGGCGATTTCAGCTTTAAAAGTTGATTTACGCCTTAAAAAGTGATTTCTTCTCTAAGTAGTGATTTCAATCTTAAATAGCCATTTCAGCTTTAAAAGTTGATTTACGCTTTAAAAAGTGATTTGTTCTCTAAGTTGTCTTTTCGGTGTTAAATAGCCATTTCAGCTTTAAAAGTCGATTTACGCTTTAAAAAGTGATTTGTTCTCTAAGTTGTCTTTTCGGTGTTAAATAGCCATTTCAGCTTTAAAAGTCGATTTACGCTTTAAAAAGTGATTTGTTCTCTAAGTTGTCTTTTCGGTGTTAAATAGCCATTTCAGCTTTAAAAGATGATTTACGCCTTAAAAAGTGATTTCTTCTCTAAGTAGTGATTTCAATCTTAAATAGCCATTTCAGCTTTAAAAGTTGATTTACGCTTTAAAAAGTGATTTGTTCTCTAAGTTGTCTTTTCGGTGTTAAATAGCCATTTCAGCTTTAAAAGTCGATTTACGCTTTAAAAAGTGATTTGTTCTCTAAGTTGTCTTTTCGGTGTTAAATAGCCATTTCAGCTTTAAAAGATGATTTCCGCCGTTAGTAGTGATTTCTTCTGTAAGTAGTGATTTCAATCTTAAATGGCGATTTCAGCTTTAAAAGTTGATTTTCGCCGTTAATAGCGATTTCTTCTGTAAGTAGTGATTTCAATCTTAAATGGCGATTTCAGCTTTAAAAGTTGATTTACGCCTTAAAAAGTGATTTCTTCTCTAAGTAGTGATTTCAATCTTAAATGGCGATTTCAGCTTTAAAAGTTGATTTACGCCTTAAAAAGTGATTTTTTCTCTAAGTTGTCTTTTCGGTGTTAAATAGCCATTTCAGCTTTAAAAGATGATTTCCGCCGTTAATAGTGATTTCTTCTGTAAATAGTGATTTCAATCTTAAATGGCGATTTCAGCTTTAAAAGTTGATTTTCGCCGTTAATAGTGATTTCTTCTGTAAGTAGTGATTTCAATCTTAAATGGCGATTTCAGCTTTAAAAGTTGATTTACGCCTTAAAAAGTGATTTGTTCTCTAAGTTGTCTTTTCGGTGTTAAATAGCCATTTCAGCTTTAAAATATTGTTTCTGCCATCAGTAGTGATTTTTTCTCTAAGTAGTGATTTCAATCTTAAATAGCCATTTCAGCTTTAAAAGTTGATTTACGCCTTAAAAAGTGATTTGTTCTCTAAGTTGTCTTTTCGGTCTTAAATAGCCATTTCAGCTTCAGAAGATGATTTCCGCCGTTAATAGTGATTTCTTCTGTAAGTAGTGATTTCAATCTTAAATGGCGATTTCAGCTTTAAAAGTTGATTTACGCCTTAAAAAGTGATTTCTTCTCTAAGTAGTGATTTCAATCTTAAATAGCCATTTCAGCTTTAAAAGTTGATTTACGCTTTAAAAAGTGATTTGTTCTCTAAGTTGTCTTTTCGGTGTTAAATAGCCATTTCAGCTTTAAAAGTCGATTTACGCTTTAAAAAGTGATTTGTTCTCTAAGTTGTCTTTTCGGTGTTAAATAGCCATTTCAGCTTTAAAAGTCGATTTACGCTTTAAAAAGTGATTTGTTCTCTAAGTTGTCTTTTCGGTGTTAAATAGCCATTTCAGCTTTAAAAGATGATTTACGCCTTAAAAAGTGATTTCTTCTCTAAGTAGTGATTTCAATCTTAAATAGCCATTTCAGCTTTAAAAGTTGATTTACGCTTTAAAAAGTGATTTGTTCTCTAAGTTGTCTTTTCGGTGTTAAATAGCCATTTCAGCTTTAAAAGTCGATTTACGCTTTAAAAAGTGATTTGTTCTCTAAGTTGTCTTTTCGGTGTTAAATAGCCATTTCAGCTTTAAAAGATGATTTCCGCCGTTAGTAGTGATTTCTTCTGTAAGTAGTGATTTCAATCTTAAATGGCGATTTCAGCTTTAAAAGTTGATTTTCGCCGTTAATAGCGATTTCTTCTGTAAGTAGTGATTTCAATCTTAAATGGCGATTTCAGCTTTAAAAGTTGATTTACGCCTTAAAAAGTGATTTCTTCTCTAAGTAGTGATTTCAATCTTAAATAGCCATTTCAGCTTTAAAAGATGATTTCCGCCGTTAATAGTGATTTCTTCTGTAAATAGTGATTTCAATCTTAAATGGCGATTTCAGCTTTAAAAGTTGATTTTCGCCGTTAATAGTGATTTCTTCTGTAAGTAGTGATTTCAATCTTAAATGGCGATTTCAGCTTTAAAAGTTGATTTACGCCTTAAAAAGTGATTTTTTCTCTAAGTTGTCTTTTCGGTGTTAAATAGCCATTTCAGCTTTAAAAGATGATTTCCGCCGTTAATAGTGATTTCTTCTGTAAATAGTGATTTCAATCTTAAATGGCGATTTCAGCTTTAAAAGTTGATTTTCGCCGTTAATAGTGATTTCTTCTGTAAGTAGTGATTTCAATCTTAAATGGCGATTTCAGCTTTAAAAGTTGATTTACGCCTTAAAAAGTGATTTTTTCTCTAAGTTGTCTTTTCGGTGTTAAATAGCCATTTCAGCTTTAAAAGATGATTTCCGCCGTTAATAGTGATTTCTTCTGTAAGTAGTGATTTCAATCTTAAATGGCGATTTCAGCTTTAAAAGTTGATTTACGCCTTAAAAAGTGATTTCTTCTCTAAGTAGTGATTTCAATCTTAAATAGCCATTTCAGCTTTAAAAGTTGATTTACGCTTTAAAAAGTGATTTGTTCTCTAAGTTGTCTTTTCGGTGTTAAATAGCCATTTCAGCTTTAAAATATTGTTTCTGCCATCAGTAGTGATTTTTTCTCTAAGTAGTGATTTCAATCTTAAATGGCCATTTCAGCTTTAAAAGTTGATTTACGCCTTAAAAAGTGATTTGTTCTCTAAGTTGTCTTTTCGGTCTTAAATAGCCATTTCAGCTTTAAAAGATGATTTCCGCCGTTAATATTGATTTCTTCTGTAAGTAGTGATTTCAATCTTAAATGGCGATTTCAGCTTTAAAGATTGTTTCTGCCATCAGTAGTGATTTTTTCTATAAGTAGTGATTTCAATCTTAAATAGCCATTTCAGCTTTAAAAGTTGACTTACGCCTTAAAAAGTGATTTGTTCTCTAAGTTGTCTTTTCGGTGTTAAATAGCCATTTCAGCTTTAAAATATTGTTTCTGCCATCAGTAGTGATTTTTTCTCTAAGTAGTGATTTCAATCTTAAATAGCCATTTCAGCTTTAAAAGTTGATTTACGCCTTAAAAAGTGATTTGTTCTCTAAGTTGTCTTTTCGGTCTTAAATAGCCATTTCAGCTTCAGAAGATGATTTCCGCCGTTAATAGTGATTTCTTCTCTAAGTAGTGATTTCAATCTTAAATGGCGATTTCAGCTTTAAAAGTTGATTTACGCCTTAAAAAGTGATTTCTTCTCTAAGTAGTGATTTCAATCTTAAATAGCCATTTCAGCTTTAAAAGTTGATTTACGCCTTAAAAAGTGATTAGTTCTCTAAGTTGTCTTTTCGGTGTTAAATAGCCATTTCAGCTTTAAAAGATGATTTCCGGCGTTAATAGTGATTTCTTCTGTAAGTAGTGATTTCAATCTTAAATGGCGATTTCAGCTTTAAAAGTTGATTTACGCCTTAAAAACAGATTTCTTCTCTCAGTAGTGATTTCAATCTTAAATAGCCATTTCAGCTTTAAAAGTTCATTTTCCTTAAAAAGTGATTTGTTCTCTAAGTTGTCTTTTCGGTGTTAAATAGCCATTTCAGCTTTAAAAGATTGTTTCTGCCATCAGTAGTGATTTTTTCTCTAAGTAGTGATTTCAATCTTGAATAGCCATTTCAGCTTTAAAGTTGATTTAAATTGGAACTGGTTTTTAACTAGTTGGAACTGGTTGAAACTGGTTTGAACTGTTTTTAACTAGTAAGAACTGGTTGAAACTGGTTGAAACTGGTTTGAACTAGTTTTTAGCCAGTTGGAACTGGTTGAAACTGGTTGGAACTGGTTTTTACCTAGTTGGAACTGGTTGAAACTGGTTGGAATTGGTTTTTAGCTGGTTGGAACTGGTTGAAACTGGTTTGAACTGGTTTTTAACTAGTTGGAAATGGTTGGAACTGGTTGGAACTGGTTTGAACTGGTTGAAAATGGTTTGAACTGGTTAGAACTGGTTTGAACTGGTTTTTAACTGGTTGGAACTGGTTGGAACTAGTTGGAACTGGTTTGAACTGGTTAGAACTAGTTTGAACTGGTTGAAACTGGTTGGAACTGGTTAGAACTGGTTTTAACTGGTTTTTAACTGGTTGGAACTGGTTGGAACTGGTTTTTAACTAGTTGGAACTGGTTGAAACTGGTTAAAACTGGTTTGAACTGGTTTTTAACTGGTTGGAACTGGTTGAAACTGGTTTTAACTGGTTTTTAACTAGTTGGAACTGGTTTGAACTGGTTTTTAACTAGTTGGAACTGGTTGGAACTTGTTGAAACTGGTTTGAACTGGCTTTTAACTGGTTGGAACTGGTTGAAACTGGTTTTAACTGGTTTTTAACTAGTTGGAACTGGTTTGAACTGGTTTTTAACTAGTTGGAACTGGTTGAAACTGGTTTTAACTGGTTTTTAACTAGTTGGAACTGGTTTGAACTGGTTTTTAACTAGTTGGAACTGGTTGGAACTTGTTGAAACTGGTTTGAACTGGTTTTTAACTAGTTGGAACTGGTTTGAACTGGTTGGAACTCGTTTGAACTGGTTTTTAACTAGTTGGAACTGCTTTGAACTGGTTGGAACTGGTTTGAACTGGTTTTTAACAAGTTGGAACTGCTTTGAACAGGTTGGAACTGGTTTGAACTGGTTTTCAACTGGTTGGAACTGGTTGAAACTGGTTGGAACTGGTTTGAACTGGTTTTCAACTGGTTTGAACTGGTTGAAACTGGTTTGAACTGGTTTTTAACTGGTTGGAACTGGTTGAAACTGGTTGAAACTGGTTTGAACTGGTTGAAACTGGTTTGAACTGGTTTTTAACTGGTTGGAACTGGTTGAAACTGGTTTGAACTGGTTTTTAACTGGTTGGAACTGGTTGGAACTGGTTGAAACTGGTTGGAATTGGTTTGAACTGGTTTTTAACTAGTTGGAACTGGTTGGAACTGGTTGAAACTGGTTGAAACTGGTTGAAACTGGTTTGAACTGGTTTTTAACTAGTTGGAACTGGTTTGAACTGGTTGAAACTGGTTGGAACTGGTTTGAACTGGTTTTCAACTGGTTGGAACTAGTTTAAACTGGTTTGAACTGGTTTTTAACAAGTTGGAACTAGTTGGAACTGGTTTGAACTGGTTTTAAACTGGTTGGAACTGGTTTGAACTGGTTTTTAACAAGTTGGAACTGGTTTGAACTGGTTGAAACTGGTTTTTAACTGGTTGGAACTGGTTGGAACTGGTTTTCAACTGGTTGGAACTGGTTGAAACTGGTTTGAACTGGTTGGAACTGGTTTGAACTGGTTTTCAACTGGTTGGAACTGGTTGAAACCGGTTGAAACTGGTTTGAACTGGTTTTAAACTGGTTGGAACTGGTTGAAACTGGTTTGAACTGGTTTTTAACAAGTTGGAACTGGTTGGAACTGGTTTGAACTGGTTTTTAACTGGTTGGAACTGGTTGAAACTGGTTAGAACTGGTTTGAACTGGTTTTTAACAAGTTGGAACTGGTTGAAACTGGTTTGAACTGGTTGAAACTGGTTTGAACTGGTTTTTAACAAGTTGGAACTGGTTTGAACTGGTTGAAACTGGTTTGAACTGGTTTTTAAGTAGTTGGAACTGGTTTGAACTGGTTTGAACTGGTTTGAACTGGTTTTTAACTGGTTGGAACTGGTTTGAACTGGTTTGAACTGGTTTGAACTGGTTTGAACTGGTTTTTAACTGGTTGGAACTGGTTGAAACTGGTTGGAACTGGTTTGAACTGGTTTTTAACTAGTTGGAACTGGTTTGAACTGGTTGAAACTGGTTTTTAACTGGTTGGAACTGGTTGGAACTGGTTTGAACTGGTTTTTAACTGGTTGGAACTGGTTGAAACTGGTTGGAACTGGTTTTTAACAAGTTGGAACTGGTTGGAACTGGTTTGAACTGGTTTTTAACTGGTTGGAACTGGTTGAAACTGGTTTGAACTGGTTTTTAACTGGTTGGAACTGGTTGAAACTGGTTGGAACTGGTTTTTAACAAGTTGGAACTGGTTGGAACTGGTTTGAACTGGTTTTTAACTGGTTGGAACTGGTTGAAACTGGTTTGAACTGGTTTTTAACAAGTTGGAACTGGTTTGAACTGGTTGAAACTGGTTTTTAACTGGTTGGAACTGGTTGGAACTGGTTTTCAACTGGTTGGAACTGGTTGAAACTGGTTTGAACTGGTTGAAACTGGTTTGAACTGGTTTTTAAGTAGTTGGAACTGGTTTGAACTGGTTTGAACTGGTTTTTAACTGGTTGGAACTGGTTGAAACTGGTTGGAACTGGTTTGAACTGGTTGAAACTGGTTGGAACTGGTTTGAACTGGTTTTCAACTGGTTGGAACTAGTTTAAACTGGTTTGAACTGGTTTTTAACAAGTTGGAACTGGTTTGAACTGGTTGAAACTGGTTTTTAACTGGTTGGAACTGGTTGGAACTGGTTTGAACTAGTTTGAACTGGTTTTTAACTGGTTTTTAACTGGTTGGAACTGGTTGAAACTGGTTGGAACTGGTTTGAACAGGTTTTCAACTGGTTTGAACTGGTTGGAACTGGTTTGAACTGGTTTTTAACTAGTTGGAACTGGTTTGAACTGGTTGAAACTGGTTTGAACTGGTTTGAACTGGTTTTAAACTGGTTGGAACTGGTTGAAACTGGTTTGAACTGGTTTTTAACAAGTTGGAACTGGTTGGAACTGGTTTGAACTGGTTTTTAACTGGTTGGAACTGGTTGAAACTGGTTGGAACTGGTTTGAACTGGTTTTTAACAAGTTGGAACTAGTTGGAACTGGTTTGAACTGGTTTTAAACTGGTTGGAACTGGTTGAAACTGGTTTGAACTGGTTTTTAACAAGTTGGAACTGGTTGGAACTGGTTTGAACTGGTTTTTAACTGGTTGGAACTGGTTGAAACTGGTTGGAACTGGTTTTTAACAAGTTGGAACTGGTTGGAACTGGTTTGAACTGGTTTTTAACTGGTTGGAACTGGTTGAAACTGGTTTGAACTGGTTTTTAACAAGTTGGAACTGGTTTGAACTGGTTGAAACTGGTTTTTAACTGGTTGGAACTGGTTGGAACTGGTTTTCAACTGGTTGGAACTGGTTGAAACTGGTTTGAACTGGTTTTTAACTGGTTGGAACTGGTTTGAACAGGTTTTCAACTAGTTGGAACTGGTTTGAACTGGTTGAAACTGGTTTGAACTGGTTTGAACTGGTTTTAAACTGGTTGGAACTGGTTGAAACTGGTTTGAACTGGTTTTTAACAAGTTGGAACTGGTTGAAACTGGTTTGAACTGGTTTTTAACTGGTTGGAACTGGTTGAAACTGGTTGGAACTGGTTTGAACTGGTTTTTAACTGGTTGGAACTGGTTGAAACTGGTTAGAACTGGTTTGAACTGGTTTTTAACAAGTTGGAACTGGTTGAAACTGGTTTGAACTGGTTGGAACTGGTTTGAACTGGTTTTCAACTGGTTGGAACTGGTTGAAACTGGTTTGAACTGGTTTTTAACAAGTTGGAACTGGTTTGAACTGGTTGAAACTGGTTTGAACTGGTTTTTAAGTAGTTGGAACTGGTTTGAACTGGTTTGAACTGGTTTGAACTGGTTTTTAACTGGTTGGAACTGGTTTGAACTGGTTTGAACTGGTTTGAACTGGTTTTTAACTGGTTGGAACTGGTTGAAACTGGTTGGAACTGGTTTGAACTGGTTTTTAACTAGTTGGAACTGGTTTGAACTGGTTGAAACTGGTTTTTAACTGGTTGGAACTGGTTGGAACTGGTTTGAACTGGTTTTTAACTGGTTGGAACTGGTTGAAACTGGTTGGAACTGGTTTTTAACAAGTTGGAACTGGTTGGAACTGGTTGAAACTGGTTTTTAACTGGTTGGAACTGGTTGAAACTGGTTTGAACTGGTTTTTAACAAGTTGGAACTGGTTTGAACTGGTTGAAACTGGTTTTTAACTGGTTGGAACTGGTTGGAACTGGTTTTCAACTGGTTGGAACTGGTTGAAACTGGTTTGAACTGGTTGAAACTGGTTTGAACTGGTTTTTAAGTAGTTGGAACTGGTTTGAACTGGTTTGAACTGGTTTTTAACTGGTTGGAACTGGTTGAAACTGGTTGGAACTGGTTTGAACTGGTTGAAACTGGTTGGAACTGGTTTGAACTGGTTTTCAACTGGTTGGAACTAGTTTAAACTGGTTTGAACTGGTTTTTAACAAGTTGGAACTGGTTTGAACTGGTTGAAACTGGTTTTTAACTGGTTGGAACTGGTTGGAACTGGTTTGAACTGGTTTTTAACTGGTTGGAACTGGTTGAAACTGGTTGGAACTGGTTTTTAACAAGTTGGAACTGGTTGGAACTGGTTTGAACTGGTTTTTAACTGGTTGGAACTGGTTGAAACTGGTTTGAACTGGTTTTTAACAAGTTGGAACTGGTTTGAACTGGTTGAAACTGGTTTTTAACTGGTTGGAACTGGTTGGAACTGGTTTTCAACTGGTTGGAACTGGTTGAAACTGGTTTGAACTGGTTGAAACTGGTTTGAACTGGTTTTTAAGTAGTTGGAACTGGTTTGAACTGGTTTGAACTGGTTTTTAACTGGTTGGAACTGGTTGAAACTGGTTGGAACTGGTTTGAACTGGTTGAAACTGGTTGGAACTGGTTTGAACTGGTTTTCAACTGGTTGGAACTAGTTTAAACTGGTTTGAACTGGTTTTTAACAAGTTGGAACTGGTTTCAACTGGTTGAAACTGGTTTTTAACTGGTTGGAACTGGTTGGAACTGGTTTGAACTAGTTTGAACTGGTTTTTAACTGGTTTTTAACTGGTTGGAACTGGTTGAAACTGGTTGGAACTGGTTTGAACAGGTTTTCAACTGGTTTGAACTGGTTGGAACTGGTTTGAACTGGTTTTTAACTAGTTGGAACTGGTTTGAACTGGTTGAAACTGGTTTGAACTGGTTTGAACTGGTTTTAAACTGGTTGGAACTGGTTGAAACTGGTTTGAACTGGTTTTTAACAAGTTGGAACTGGTTGGAACTGGTTTGAACTGGTTTTTAACTGGTTGGAACTGGTTGAAACTGGTTGGAACTGGTTTGAACTGGTTTTTAACAAGTTGGAACTAGTTGGAACTGGTTTGAACTGGTTTTAAACTGGTTGGAACTGGTTGAAACTGGTTTGAACTGGTTTTTAACAAGTTGGAACTGGTTGGAACTGGTTTGAACTGGTTTTTAACTGGTTGGAACTGGTTGAAACTGGTTGGAACTGGTTTTTAACAAGTTGGAACTGGTTGGAACTGGTTTGAACTGGTTTTTAACTGGTTGGAACTGGTTGAAACTGGTTTGAACTGGTTTTTAACAAGTTGGAACTGGTTTGAACTGGTTGAAACTGGTTTTTAACTGGTTGGAACTGGTTGGAACTGGTTTTCAACTGGTTGGAACTGGTTGAAACTGGTTTGAACTGGTTGAAACTGGTTTGAACTGGTTTTTAAGTAGTTGGAACTGGTTTGAACTGGTTTGAACTGGTTTTTAACTGGTTGGAACTGGTTGAAACTGGTTGGAACTGGTTTGAACTGGTTGAAACTGGTTGGAACTGGTTTGAACTGGTTTTCAACTGGTTGGAACTAGTTTAAACTGGTTTGAACTGGTTTTTAACAAGTTGGAACTGGTTTGAACTGGTTGAAACTGGTTTTTAACTGGTTGGAACTGGTTGGAACTGGTTTGAACTAGTTTGAACTGGTTTTTAACTGGTTTTTAACTGGTTGGAACTGGTTGAAACTGGTTGGAACTGGTTTGAACAGGTTTTCAACTGGTTTGAACTGGTTGGAACTGGTTTGAACTGGTTTTTAACTAGTTGGAACTGGTTTGAACTGGTTGAAACTGGTTTGAACTGGTTTGAACTGGTTTTAAACTGGTTGGAACTGGTTGAAACTGGTTTGAACTGGTTTTTAACAAGTTGGAACTGGTTGGAACTGGTTTGAACTGGTTTTTAACTGGTTGGAACTGGTTTGAACAGGTTTTCAACTAGTTGGAACTGGTTTGAACTGGTTGAAACTGGTTTGAACTGGTTTGAACTGGTTTTAAACTGGTTGGAACTGGTTGAAACTGGTTTGAACTGGTTTTTAACAAGTTGGAACTGGTTGAAACTGGTTTGAACTGGTTTTTAACTGGTTGGAACTGGTTGAAACTGGTTGGAACTGGTTTGAACTGGTTTTTAACAAGTTGGAACTAGTTGGAACTGGTTTGAACTGGTTTTAAACTGGTTGGAACTGGTTGAAACTGGTTTGAACTGGTTTTTAACAAGTTGGAACTGGTTGGAACTGGTTTGAACTGGTTTTTAACTGGTTGGAACTGGTTGAAACTGGTTGGAACTGGTTTGAACTGGTTTTTAACAAGTTGGAACTAGTTGGAACTGGTTTGAACTGGTTTTAAACTGGTTGGAACTGGTTGAAACTGGTTTGAACTGGTTTTTAACAAGTTGGAACTGGTTGGAACTGGTTTGAACTGGTTTTTAACTGGTTGGAACTGGTTGAAACTGGTTTGAACTGGTTGGAACTGGTTTGAACTGGTTTTCAACTGGTTGGAACTGGTTGAAACTGGTTTGAACTGGTTTTTAACAAGTTGGAACTGGTTTGAACTGGTTAAAACTGGTTTGAACTGGTTTTTAAGTAGTTGGAACTGGTTTGAACTGGTTTGAACTGGTTTTTAACTGGTTGGAACTGGTTGAAACTGGTTGGAACTGGTTTGAACTGGTTTTTAACTAGTTGGAACTGGTTGGAACTGGTTGGAACTGGTTTGAACTGGTTTTCAACTGGTTGGAACTGGTTGAAACTGGTTTGAACTGGTTTTTAACAAGTTGGAACTGGTTTGAACTGGTTGAAACTGGTTTGAACTGGTTTTTAACTGGTTGGAACTGGTTGAAACTGGTTTGAACTGGTTTTTAACTGGTTGGAACTGGTTGAAACTGGTTGGAACTGGTTGGAACTGGTTTGAACTGGTTGAAACTGGTTTGAACTGGTTAGAACTGGTTGGAACTGGTTTGAACTGGTTGAAACTGGTTTGAACTGGTTAGAACTGGTTTGAACTGGTTTTTAACTGGTTGGAACTGGTTGAAACCGGTTGAAACTGGTTTGAACTGGTTTTAACCTGGTTGGAACTGGTTGAAACTGGTTTGAACTGGTTTTTAACAAGTTGGAACTGGTTGGAACTGGTTTGAACTGGTTTTTAACTGGTTGGAACTGGTTGAAACTGGTTAGAACTGGTTTGAACTGGTTTTTAACAAGTTGGAACTAGTTGGAACTGGTTTGAACTGGTTTTAAACTGGTTGGAACTGGTTTGAACTGGTTTTTAACAAGTTGGAACTGGTTTGAACTGGTTGAAACTGGTTTTTAACTGGTTGGAACTGGTTGGAACTGGTTTTCAACTGGTTGGAACTGGTTGAAACTGGTTTGAACTGGTTGGAACTGGTTTTTAACTGGTTGGAACTGGTTGGAACTGGTTTTCAACTGGTTGGAACTGGTTGAAACTGGTTTGAACTGGTTGGAACTGGTTTGAACTGGTTTTTAACTGGTTGGAACTGGTTGAAACTGGTTGGAACTGGTTTGAACTGGTTTTTAACAAGTTGGAACTGGTTTGAACTGGTTTGAACTGGTTGGAACTTGTTTGAACTGGTTTTTAACTAGTTTGAACTGGTTGAAACTGGTTTGAACTGGTTTTTAACAAGTTGGAACTGGTTTGAACTGGTTGAAACTGGTTTTTAACTGGTTGGAACTGGTTGGAACTGGTTTTCAACTGGTTGGAACTGGTTGAAACTGGTTTGAACTGGTTGGAACTGGTTTGAACTGGTTTTCAACTGGTTGGAACTGGTTGAAACTGGTTTGAACTGGTTTTTAACAAGTTGGAACTGGTTTGAACTGGTTAAAACTGGTTTGAACTGGTTTTTAAGTAGTTGGAACTGGTTTGAACTGGTTTGAACTGGTTGAAACTGGTTGGAACTGGTTTGAACTGGTTTTTAACAAGTTGGAACTGGTTTGAACTGGTTTGAACTGGTTGGAACTTGTTTGAACTGGTTTTTAACTAGTTTGAACTGGTTGAAACTGGTTTGAACTGGTTTTTAACAAGTTGGAACTGGTTTGAACTGGTTGAAACTGGTTTTTAACTGGTTGGAACTGGTTGGAACTGGTTTTCAACTGGTTGGAACTGGTTGAAACTGGTTTGAACTGGTTGGAACTGGTTTGAACTGGTTTTCAACTGGTTGGAACTGGTTGAAACTGGTTTGAACTGGTTTTTAACAAGTTGGAACTGGTTTGAACTGGTTAAAACTGGTTTGAACTGGTTTTTAAGTAGTTGGAACTGGTTTGAACTGGTTTGAACTGGTTGAAACTGGTTGGAACTGGTTTGAACTGGTTTTTAACTAGTTGGAACTGGTTGGAACTGGTTGGAACTGGTTTGAACTGGTTTTCAACTGGTTGGAACTGGTTGAAACTGGTTTGAACTGGTTTTTAACAAGTTGGAACTGGTTTGAACTGGTTGAAACTGGTTTGAACTGGTTTTTAACTGGTTGGAACTGGTTGAAACTGGTTTGAACTGGTTTTTAACTGGTTGGAACTGGTTGGAACTGGTTTGAACTGGTTGAAACTGGTTTGAACTGGTTAGAACTGGTTTTTAACTGGTTGGAACTGGTTGGAACTGGTTTTCAACTGGTTGGAACTGGTTAAAACTGGTTTGAACTGGTTTTTAAGTAGTTGGAACTGGTTTGAACTGGTTTGAACTGGTTTTTAACTGGTTGGAACTGGTTGAAACTGGTTGGAACTGGTTTGAACTGGTTTTTAACTAGTTGGAACTGGTTGGAACTGGTTGGAACTGGTTTGAACTGGTTTTCAACTGGTTGGAACTGGTTGAAACTGGTTTGAACTGGTTTTTAACAAGTTGGAACTGGTTTGAACTGGTTGAAACTGGTTTGAACTGGTTTTTAAGTAGTTTGAACTGGTTGGAACTGGTTTGAACTGGTTTTCAACTGGTTGGAACTGGTTGAAACTGGTTGGAACTGGTTTGAACTGGTTTTCAACTGGTTTGAACTGGTTGAAACTGGTTTGAACTGGTTTTTAACTAGTTGGAACTGGTTGGAACTGGTTGGAACTGGTTTGAACTGGTTGAAACTGGTTTGAACTGGTTAGAACTGGTTGGAACTGGTTTGAACTGGTTGAAACTGGTTTGAACTGGTTAGAACTGGTTTGAACTGGTTTTTAACTGGTTGGAACTGGTTGAAACCGGTTGAAACTGGTTTGAACTGGTTTTAAACTGGTTGGAACTGGTTGAAACTGGTTTGAACTGGTTTTTAACAAGTTGGAACTGGTTGGAACTGGTTTGAACTGGTTTTTAACTGGTTGGAACTGGTTGAAACTGGTTAGAACTGGTTTGAACTGGTTTTTAACAAGTTGGAACTGGTTGAAACTGGTTTGAACTGGTTGGAACTGGTTTGAACTGGTTTTAAACTGGTTGGAACTGGTTGAAACTGGTTTGAACTGGTTTTTAACAAGTTGGAACTGGTTGGAACTGGTTTGAACTGGTTTTTAACTGGTTGGAACTGGTTGAAACTGGTTAGAACTGGTTTTTAACAAGTTGGAACTGGTTGAAACTGGTTTGAACTGGTTGGAACTGGTTTGAACTGGTTTTCAACTGGTTGGAACTGGTTGAAACTGGTTTGAACTGGTTTTTAACAAGTTGGAACTGGTTTGAACTGGTTTGAACTGGTTTTTAACTGGTTGGAACTGGTTGAAACTGGTTTGAACTGGTTTTTAACAAGTTGGAACTGGTTTGAACTGGTTGAAACTGGTTTTTAACTGGTTGGAACTGGTTGGAACTGGTTTTCAACTGGTTGGAACTGGTTGAAACTGGTTTGAACTGGTTGAAACTGGTTTGAACTGGTTTTTAAGTAGTTGGAACTGGTTTGAACTGGTTTGAACTGGTTTTTAACTGGTTGGAACTGGTTGAAACTGGTTGGAACTGGTTTGAACTGGTTTTCAACTGGTTGGAACTAGTTTAAACTGGTTTGAACTGGTTTTTAACAAGTTGGAACTGGTTTGAACTGGTTGAAACTGGTTTTTAACTGGTTGGAACTGGTTGGAACTGGTTTGAACTAGTTTGAACTGGTTTTTAACTGGTTTTTAACTGGTTGGAACTGGTTGAAACTGGTTGGAACTGGTTTGAACAGGTTTTCAACTGGTTTGAACTGGTTGGAACTGGTTTGAACTGGTTTTTAACTAGTTGGAACTGGTTTGAACTGGTTGAAACTGGTTTGAACTGGTTTGAACTGGTTTTAAACTGGTTGGAACTGGTTGAAACTGGTTTGAACTGGTTTTTAACAAGTTGGAACTGGTTGGAACTGGTTTGAACTGGTTTTTAACTGGTTGGAACTGGTTGAAACTGGTTGGAACTGGTTTGAACTGGTTTTTAACAAGTTGGAACTAGTTGGAACTGGTTTGAACTGGTTTTAAACTGGTTGGAACTGGTTGAAACTGGTTTGAACTGGTTTTTAACAAGTTGGAACTGGTTGGAACTGGTTTGAACTGGTTTTTAACTGGTTGGAACTGGTTGAAACTGGTTGGAACTGGTTTTTAACAAGTTGGAACTGGTTGGAACTGGTTTGAACTGGTTTTTAACTGGTTGGAACTGGTTGAAACTGGTTTGAACTGGTTTTTAACAAGTTGGAACTGGTTTGAACTGGTTGAAACTGGTTTTTAACTGGTTGGAACTGGTTGGAACTGGTTTTCAACTGGTTGGAACTGGTTGAAACTGGTTTGAACTGGTTTTTAACTGGTTGGAACTGGTTTGAACAGGTTTTCAACTAGTTGGAACTGGTTTGAACTGGTTGAAACTGGTTTGAACTGGTTTGAACTGGTTTTAAACTGGTTGGAACTGGTTGAAACTGGTTTGAACTGGTTTTTAACAAGTTGGAACTGGTTGAAACTGGTTTGAACTGGTTTTTAACTGGTTGGAACTGGTTGAAACTGGTTGGAACTGGTTTGAACTGGTTTTTAACTGGTTGGAACTGGTTGAAACTGGTTAGAACTGGTTTGAACTGGTTTTTAACAAGTTGGAACTGGTTGAAACTGGTTTGAACTGGTTGGAACTGGTTTGAACTGGTTTTCAACTGGTTGGAACTGGTTGAAACTGGTTTGAACTGGTTTTTAACAAGTTGGAACTGGTTTGAACTGGTTGAAACTGGTTTGAACTGGTTTTTAAGTAGTTGGAACTGGTTTGAACTGGTTTGAACTGGTTTGAACTGGTTTTTAACTGGTTGGAACTGGTTTGAACTGGTTTGAACTGGTTTGAACTGGTTTTTAACTGGTTGGAACTGGTTGAAACTGGTTGGAACTGGTTTGAACTGGTTTTTAACTAGTTGGAACTGGTTTGAACTGGTTGAAACTGGTTTTTAACTGGTTGGAACTGGTTGGAACTGGTTTGAACTGGTTTTTAACTGGTTGGAACTGGTTGAAACTGGTTGGAACTGGTTTTTAACAAGTTGGAACTGGTTGGAACTGGTTGAAACTGGTTTTTAACTGGTTGGAACTGGTTGAAACTGGTTTGAACTGGTTTTTAACAAGTTGGAACTGGTTTGAACTGGTTGAAACTGGTTTTTAACTGGTTGGAACTGGTTGGAACTGGTTTTCAACTGGTTGGAACTGGTTGAAACTGGTTTGAACTGGTTGAAACTGGTTTGAACTGGTTTTTAAGTAGTTGGAACTGGTTTGAACTGGTTTGAACTGGTTTTTAACTGGTTGGAACTGGTTGAAACTGGTTGGAACTGGTTTGAACTGGTTGAAACTGGTTGGAACTGGTTTGAACTGGTTTTCAACTGGTTGGAACTAGTTTAAACTGGTTTGAACTGGTTTTTAACAAGTTGGAACTGGTTTGAACTGGTTGAAACTGGTTTTTAACTGGTTGGAACTGGTTGGAACTGGTTTGAACTGGTTTTTAACTGGTTGGAACTGGTTGAAACTGGTTGGAACTGGTTTTTAACAAGTTGGAACTGGTTGGAACTGGTTTGAACTGGTTTTTAACTGGTTGGAACTGGTTGAAACTGGTTTGAACTGGTTTTTAACAAGTTGGAACTGGTTTGAACTGGTTGAAACTGGTTTTTAACTGGTTGGAACTGGTTGGAACTGGTTTTCAACTGGTTGGAACTGGTTGAAACTGGTTTGAACTGGTTGAAACTGGTTTGAACTGGTTTTTAAGTAGTTGGAACTGGTTTGAACTGGTTTGAACTGGTTTTTAACTGGTTGGAACTGGTTGAAACTGGTTGGAACTGGTTTGAACTGGTTGAAACTGGTTGGAACTGGTTTGAACTGGTTTTCAACTGGTTGGAACTAGTTTAAACTGGTTTGAACTGGTTTTTAACAAGTTGGAACTGGTTTCAACTGGTTGAAACTGGTTTTTAACTGGTTGGAACTGGTTGGAACTGGTTTGAACTAGTTTGAACTGGTTTTTAACTGGTTTTTAACTGGTTGGAACTGGTTGAAACTGGTTGGAACTGGTTTGAACAGGTTTTCAACTGGTTTGAACTGGTTGGAACTGGTTTGAACTGGTTTTTAACTAGTTGGAACTGGTTTGAACTGGTTGAAACTGGTTTGAACTGGTTTGAACTGGTTTTAAACTGGTTGGAACTGGTTGAAACTGGTTTGAACTGGTTTTTAACAAGTTGGAACTGGTTGGAACTGGTTTGAACTGGTTTTTAACTGGTTGGAACTGGTTGAAACTGGTTGGAACTGGTTTGAACTGGTTTTTAACAAGTTGGAACTAGTTGGAACTGGTTTGAACTGGTTTTAAACTGGTTGGAACTGGTTGAAACTGGTTTGAACTGGTTTTTAACAAGTTGGAACTGGTTGGAACTGGTTTGAACTGGTTTTTAACTGGTTGGAACTGGTTGAAACTGGTTGGAACTGGTTTGAACTGGTTTTTAACAAGTTGGAACTAGTTGGAACTGGTTTGAACTGGTTTTAAACTGGTTGGAACTGGTTGAAACTGGTTTGAACTGGTTTTTAACAAGTTGGAACTGGTTGGAACTGGTTTGAACTGGTTTTTAACTGGTTGGAACTGGTTGAAACTGGTTGGAACTGGTTTTTAACAAGTTGGAACTGGTTGGAACTGGTTTGAACTGGTTTTTAACTGGTTGGAACTGGTTGAAACTGGTTTGAACTGGTTTTTAACAAGTTGGAACTGGTTTGAACTGGTTGAAACTGGTTTTTAACTGGTTGGAACTGGTTGGAACTGGTTTTCAACTGGTTGGAACTGGTTGAAACTGGTTTGAACTGGTTGAAACTGGTTTGAACTGGTTTTTAAGTAGTTGGAACTGGTTTGAACTGGTTTGAACTGGTTTTTAACTGGTTGGAACTGGTTGAAACTGGTTGGAACTGGTTTGAACTGGTTGAAACTGGTTGGAACTGGTTTGAACTGGTTTTCAACTGGTTGGAACTAGTTTAAACTGGTTTGAACTGGTTTTTAACAAGTTGGAACTGGTTTGAACTGGTTGAAACTGGTTTTTAACTGGTTGGAACTGGTTGGAACTGGTTTGAACTAGTTTGAACTGGTTTTTAACTGGTTTTTAACTGGTTGGAACTGGTTGAAACTGGTTGGAACTGGTTTGAACAGGTTTTCAACTGGTTTGAACTGGTTGGAACTGGTTTGAACTGGTTTTTAACTAGTTGGAACTGGTTTGAACTGGTTGAAACTGGTTTGAACTGGTTTGAACTGGTTTTAAACTGGTTGGAACTGGTTGAAACTGGTTTGAACTGGTTTTTAACAAGTTGGAACTGGTTGGAACTGGTTTGAACTGGTTTTTAACTGGTTGGAACTGGTTTGAACAGGTTTTCAACTAGTTGGAACTGGTTTGAACTGGTTGAAACAGGTTTGAACTGGTTTGAACTGGTTTTAAACTGGTTGGAACTGGTTGAAACTGGTTTGAACTGGTTTTTAACAAGTTGGAACTGGTTGAAACTGGTTTGAACTGGTTTTTAACTGGTTGGAACTGGTTGAAACTGGTTGGAACTGGTTTGAACTGGTTGAAACTGGTTGGAACTGGTTTGAACTGGTTTTCAACTGGTTGGAACTAGTTTAAACTGGTTTGAACTGGTTTTTAACAAGTTGGAACTGGTTTGAACTGGTTGAAACTGGTTTTTAACTGGTTGGAACTGGTTGGAACTGGTTTGAACTAGTTTGAACTGGTTTTTAACTGGTTTTTAACTGGTTGGAACTGGTTGAAACTGGTTGGAACTGGTTTGAACAGGTTTTCAACTGGTTTGAACTGGTTGGAACTGGTTTGAACTGGTTTTTAACTAGTTGGAACTGGTTTGAACTGGTTGAAACTGGTTTGAACTGGTTTGAACTGGTTTTAAACTGGTTGGAACTGGTTGAAACTGGTTTGAACTGGTTTTTAACAAGTTGGAACTGGTTGGAACTGGTTTGAACTGGTTTTTAACTGGTTGGAACTGGTTGAAACTGGTTGGAACTGGTTTGAACTGGTTTTTAACAAGTTGGAACTAGTTGGAACTGGTTTGAACTGGTTTTAAACTGGTTGGAACTGGTTGAAACTGGTTTGAACTGGTTTTTAACAAGTTGGAACTGGTTGGAACTGGTTTGAACTGGTTTTTAACTGGTTGGAACTGGTTGAAACTGGTTGGAACTGGTTTTTAACAAGTTGGAACTGGTTGGAACTGGTTTGAACTGGTTTTTAACTGGTTGGAACTGGTTGAAACTGGTTTGAACTGGTTTTTAACAAGTTGGAACTGGTTTGAACTGGTTGAAACTGGTTTTTAACTGGTTGGAACTGGTTGGAACTGGTTTTCAACTGGTTGGAACTGGTTGAAACTGGTTTGAACTGGTTTTTAACTGGTTGGAACTGGTTTGAACAGGTTTTCAACTAGTTGGAACTGGTTTGAACTGGTTGAAACTGGTTTGAACTGGTTTGAACTGGTTTTAAACTGGTTGGAACTGGTTGAAACTGGTTTGAACTGGTTTTTAACAAGTTGGAACTGGTTGAAACTGGTTTGAACTGGTTTTTAACTGGTTGGAACTGGTTGAAACTGGTTGGAACTGGTTTGAACTGGTTTTTAACTGGTTGGAACTGGTTGAAACTGGTTAGAACTGGTTTGAACTGGTTTTTAACAAGTTGGAACTGGTTGAAACTGGTTTGAACTGGTTGGAACTGGTTTGAACTGGTTTTCAACTGGTTGGAACTGGTTGAAACTGGTTTGAACTGGTTTTTAACAAGTTGGAACTGGTTTGAACTGGTTGAAACTGGTTTGAACTGGTTTTTAAGTAGTTGGAACTGGTTTGAACTGGTTTGAACTGGTTTGAACTGGTTTTTAACTGGTTGGAACTGGTTTGAACTGGTTTGAACTGGTTTGAACTGGTTTTTAACTGGTTGGAACTGGTTGAAACTGGTTGGAACTGGTTTGAACTGGTTTTTAACTAGTTGGAACTGGTTTGAACTGGTTGAAACTGGTTTTTAACTGGTTGGAACTGGTTGGAACTGGTTTGAACTGGTTTTTAACTGGTTGGAACTGGTTGAAACTGGTTGGAACTGGTTTTTAACAAGTTGGAACTGGTTGGAACTGGTTGAAACTGGTTTTTAACTGGTTGGAACTGGTTGAAACTGGTTTGAACTGGTTTTTAACAAGTTGGAACTGGTTTGAACTGGTTGAAACTGGTTTTTAACTGGTTGGAACTGGTTGGAACTGGTTTTCAACTGGTTGGAACTGGTTGAAACTGGTTTGAACTGGTTGAAACTGGTTTGAACTGGTTTTTAAGTAGTTGGAACTGGTTTGAACTGGTTTGAACTGGTTTTTAACTGGTTGGAACTGGTTGAAACTGGTTGGAACTGGTTTGAACTGGTTGAAACTGGTTGGAACTGGTTTGAACTGGTTTTCAACTGGTTGGAACTAGTTTAAACTGGTTTGAACTGGTTTTTAACAAGTTGGAACTGGTTTGAACTGGTTGAAACTGGTTTTTAACTGGTTGGAACTGGTTGGAACTGGTTTGAACTGGTTTTTAACTGGTTGGAACTGGTTGAAACTGGTTGGAACTGGTTTTTAACAAGTTGGAACTGGTTGGAACTGGTTTGAACTGGTTTTTAACTGGTTGGAACTGGTTGAAACTGGTTTGAACTGGTTTTTAACAAGTTGGAACTGGTTTGAACTGGTTGAAACTGGTTTTTAACTGGTTGGAACTGGTTGGAACTGGTTTTCAACTGGTTGGAACTGGTTGAAACTGGTTTGAACTGGTTGAAACTGGTTTGAACTGGTTTTTAAGTAGTTGGAACTGGTTTGAACTGGTTTGAACTGGTTTTTAACTGGTTGGAACTGGTTGAAACTGGTTGGAACTGGTTTGAACTGGTTGAAACTGGTTGGAACTGGTTTGAACTGGTTTTCAACTGGTTGGAACTAGTTTAAACTGGTTTGAACTGGTTTTTAACAAGTTGGAACTGGTTTCAACTGGTTGAAACTGGTTTTTAACTGGTTGGAACTGGTTGGAACTGGTTTGAACTAGTTTGAACTGGTTTTTAACTGGTTTTTAACTGGTTGGAACTGGTTGAAACTGGTTGGAACTGGTTTGAACAGGTTTTCAACTGGTTTGAACTGGTTGGAACTGGTTTGAACTGGTTTTTAACTAGTTGGAACTGGTTTGAACTGGTTGAAACTGGTTTGAACTGGTTTGAACTGGTTTTAAACTGGTTGGAACTGGTTGAAACTGGTTTGAACTGGTTTTTAACAAGTTGGAACTGGTTGGAACTGGTTTGAACTGGTTTTTAACTGGTTGGAACTGGTTGAAACTGGTTGGAACTGGTTTGAACTGTTTTTAACAAGTTGGAACTAGTTGGAACTGGTTTTGAACTGGTTTTAAACTGGTTGGAACTGGTTGAAACTGGTTTGAACTGGTTTTTAACAAGTTGGAACTGGTTGGAACTGGTTTGAACTGGTTTTTAACTGGTTGGAACTGGTTGAAACTGGTTGGAACTGGTTTTTAACAAGTTGGAACTGGTTGGAACTGGTTTGAACTGGTTTTTAACTGGTTGGAACTGGTTGAAACTGGTTTGAACTGGTTTTTAACAAGTTGGAACTGGTTTGAACTGGTTGAAACTGGTTTTTAACTGGTTGGAACTGGTTGGAACTGGTTTTCAACTGGTTGGAACTGGTTGAAACTGGTTTGAACTGGTTGAAACTGGTTTGAACTGGTTTTTAAGTAGTTGGAACTGGTTTGAACTGGTTTGAACTGGTTTTTAACTGGTTGGAACTGGTTGAAACTGGTTGGAACTGGTTTGAACTGGTTGAAACTGGTTGGAACTGGTTTGAACTGGTTTTCAACTGGTTGGAACTAGTTTAAACTGGTTTGAACTGGTTTTTAACAAGTTGGAACTGGTTTGAACTGGTTGAAACTGGTTTTTAACTGGTTGGAACTGGTTGGAACTGGTTTGAACTAGTTTGAACTGGTTTTTAACTGGTTTTTAACTGGTTGGAACTGGTTGAAACTGGTTGGAACTGGTTTGAACAGGTTTTCAACTGGTTTGAACTGGTTGGAACTGGTTTGAACTGGTTTTTAACTAGTTGGAACTGGTTTGAACTGGTTGAAACTGGTTTGAACTGGTTTGAACTGGTTTTAAACTGGTTGGAACTGGTTGAAACTGGTTTGAACTGGTTTTTAACAAGTTGGAACTGGTTGGAACTGGTTTGAACTGGTTTTTAACTGGTTGGAACTGGTTTGAACAGGTTTTCAACTAGTTGGAACTGGTTTGAACTGGTTGAAACTGGTTTGAACTGGTTTGAACTGGTTTTAAACTGGTTGGAACTGGTTGAAACTGGTTTGAACTGGTTTTTAACAAGTTGGAACTGGTTGAAACTGGTTTGAACTGGTTTTTAACTGGTTGGAACTGGTTGAAACTGGTTGGAACTGGTTTGAACTGGTTTTTAACAAGTTGGAACTAGTTGGAACTGGTTTGAACTGGTTTTAAACTGGTTGGAACTGGTTGAAACTGGTTTGAACTGGTTTTTAACAAGTTGGAACTGGTTGGAACTGGTTTGAACTGGTTTTTAACTGGTTGGAACTGGTTGAAACTGGTTGGAACTGGTTTGAACTGGTTTTTAACAAGTTGGAACTAGTTGGAACTGGTTTGAACTGGTTTTAAACTGGTTGGAACTGGTTGAAACTGGTTTGAACTGGTTTTTAACAAGTTGGAACTGGTTGGAACTGGTTTGAACTGGTTTTTAACTGGTTGGAACTGGTTGAAACTGGTTTGAACTGGTTGGAACTGGTTTGAACTGGTTTTCAACTGGTTGGAACTGGTTGAAACTGGTTTGAACTGGTTTTTAACAAGTTGGAACTGGTTTGAACTGGTTAAAACTGGTTTGAACTGGTTTTTAAGTAGTTGGAACTGGTTTGAACTGGTTTGAACTGGTTTTTAACTGGTTGGAACTGGTTGAAACTGGTTGGAACTGGTTTGAACTGGTTTTTAACTAGTTGGAACTGGTTGGAACTGGTTGGAACTGGTTTGAACTGGTTTTCAACTGGTTGGAACTGGTTGAAACTGGTTTGAACTGGTTTTTAACAAGTTGGAACTGGTTTGAACTGGTTGAAACTGGTTTGAACTGGTTTTTAACTGGTTGGAACTGGTTGAAACTGGTTTGAACTGGTTTTTAACTGGTTGGAACTGGTTGAAACTGGTTGGAACTGGTTGGAACTGGTTTGAACTGGTTGAAACTGGTTTGAACTGGTTAGAACTGGTTGGAACTGGTTTGAACTGGTTGAAACTGGTTTGAACTGGTTAGAACTGGTTTGAACTGGTTTTTAACTGGTTTGAACTGGTTTTTAACTGGTTGGAACTGGTTGGAACTGGTTGAAACTGGTTGGAATTGGTTTGAACTGGTTTTTAACTAGTTGGAACTGGTTGGAACTGGTTGAAACTGGTTGAAACTGGTTGAAACTGGTTTGAACTGGTTTTTAACTAGTTGGAACTGGTTTGAACTGGTTGAAACTGGTTGGAACTGGTTTGAACTGGTTTTCAACTGGTTGGAACTAGTTTAAACTGGTTTGAACTGGTTTTTAACAAGTTGGAACTAGTTGGAACTGGTTTGAACTGGTTTTAAACTGGTTGGAACTGGTTTGAACTGGTTTTTAACAAGTTGGAACTGGTTTGAACTGGTTGAAACTGGTTTTTAACTGGTTGGAACTGGTTGGAACTGGTTTTCAACTGGTTGGAACTGGTTGAAACTGGTTTGAACTGGTTGGAACTGGTTTGAACTGGTTTTCAACTGGTTGGAACTGGTTGAAACCGGTTGAAACTGGTTTGAACTGGTTTTAAACTGGTTGGAACTGGTTGAAACTGGTTTGAACTGGTTTTTAACAAGTTGGAACTGGTTGGAACTGGTTTGAACTGGTTTTTAACTGGTTGGAACTGGTTGAAACTGGTTAGAACTGGTTTGAACTGGTTTTTAACAAGTTGGAACTGGTTGAAACTGGTTTGAACTGGTTGAAACTGGTTTGAACTGGTTTTTAACAAGTTGGAACTGGTTTGAACTGGTTGAAACTGGTTTGAACTGGTTTTTAAGTAGTTGGAACTGGTTTGAACTGGTTTGAACTGGTTTGAACTGGTTTTTAACTGGTTGGAACTGGTTTGAACTGGTTTGAACTGGTTTGAACTGGTTTGAACTGGTTTTTAACTGGTTGGAACTGGTTGAAACTGGTTGGAACTGGTTTGAACTGGTTTTTAACTAGTTGGAACTGGTTTGAACTGGTTGAAACTGGTTTTTAACTGGTTGGAACTGGTTGGAACTGGTTTGAACTGGTTTTTAACTGGTTGGAACTGGTTGAAACTGGTTGGAACTGGTTTTTAACAAGTTGGAACTGGTTGGAACTGGTTTGAACTGGTTTTTAACTGGTTGGAACTGGTTGAAACTGGTTTGAACTGGTTTTTAACAAGTTGGAACTGGTTTGAACTGGTTGAAACTGGTTTTTAACTGGTTGGAACTGGTTGGAACTGGTTTTCAACTGGTTGGAACTGGTTGAAACTGGTTTGAACTGGTTGAAACTGGTTTGAACTGGTTTTTAAGTAGTTGGAACTGGTTTGAACTGGTTTGAACTGGTTTTTAACTGGTTGGAACTGGTTGAAACTGGTTGGAACTGGTTTGAACTGGTTGAAACTGGTTGGAACTGGTTTGAACTGGTTTTCAACTGGTTGGAACTAGTTTAAACTGGTTTGAACTGGTTTTTAACAAGTTGGAACTGGTTTGAACTGGTTGAAACTGGTTTTTAACTGGTTGGAACTGGTTGGAACTGGTTTGAACTAGTTTGAACTGGTTTTTAACTGGTTTTTAACTGGTTGGAACTGGTTGAAACTGGTTTGAACAGGTTTTCAACTGGTTTGAACTGGTTGGAACTGGTTTGAACTGGTTTTTAACTAGTTGGAACTGGTTTGAACTGGTTGAAACTGGTTTGAACTGGTTTGAACTGGTTTTAAACTGGTTGGAACTGGTTGAAACTGGTTTGAACTGGTTTTTAACAAGTTGGAACTGGTTGGAACTGGTTTGAACTGGTTTTTAACTGGTTGGAACTGGTTGAAACTGGTTGGAACTGGTTTGAACTGGTTTTTAACAAGTTGGAACTAGTTGGAACTGGTTTGAACTGGTTTTAAACTGGTTGGAACTGGTTGAAACTGGTTTGAACTGGTTTTTAACAAGTTGGAACTGGTTGGAACTGGTTTGAACTGGTTTTTAACTGGTTGGAACTGGTTGAAACTGGTTGGAACTGGTTTTTAACAAGTTGGAACTGGTTGGAACTGGTTTGAACTGGTTTTTAACTGGTTGGAACTGGTTGAAACTGGTTTGAACTGGTTTTTAACAAGTTGGAACTGGTTTGAACTGGTTGAAACTGGTTTTTAACTGGTTGGAACTGGTTGGAACTGGTTTTCAACTGGTTGGAACTGGTTGAAACTGGTTTGAACTGGTTTTTAACTGGTTGGAACTGGTTTGAACAGGTTTTCAACTAGTTGGAACTGGTTTGAACTGGTTGAAACTGGTTTGAACTGGTTTGAACTGGTTTTAAACTGGTTGGAACTGGTTGAAACTGGTTTGAACTGGTTTTTAACAAGTTGGAACTGGTTGAAACTGGTTTGAACTGGTTTTTAACTGGTTGGAACTGGTTGAAACTGGTTGGAACTGGTTTGAACTGGTTTTTAACTGGTTGGAACTGGTTGAAACTGGTTAGAACTGGTTTGAACTGGTTTTTAACAAGTTGGAACTGGTTGAAACTGGTTTGAACTGGTTGGAACTGGTTTGAACTGGTTTTCAACTGGTTGGAACTGGTTGAAACTGGTTTGAACTGGTTTTTAACAAGTTGGAACTGGTTTGAACTGGTTGAAACTGGTTTGAACTGGTTTTTAAGTAGTTGGAACTGGTTTGAACTGGTTTGAACTGGTTTGAACTGGTTTTTAACTGGTTGGAACTGGTTTGAACTGGTTTGAACTGGTTTGAACTGGTTTTTAACTGGTTGGAACTGGTTGAAACTGGTTGGAACTGGTTTGAACTGGTTTTTAACTAGTTGGAACTGGTTTGAACTGGTTGAAACTGGTTTTTAACTGGTTGGAACTGGTTGGAACTGGTTTGAACTGGTTTTTAACTGGTTGGAACTGGTTGAAACTGGTTGGAACTGGTTTTTAACAAGTTGGAACTGGTTGGAACTGGTTGAAACTGGTTTTTAACTGGTTGGAACTGGTTGAAACTGGTTTGAACTGGTTTTTAACAAGTTGGAACTGGTTTGAACTGGTTGAAACTGGTTTTTAACTGGTTGGAACTGGTTGGAACTGGTTTTCAACTGGTTGGAACTGGTTGAAACTGGTTTGAACTGGTTGAAACTGGTTTGAACTGGTTTTTAAGTAGTTGGAACTGGTTTGAACTGGTTTGAACTGGTTTTTAACTGGTTGGAACTGGTTGAAACTGGTTGGAACTGGTTTGAACTGGTTGAAACTGGTTGGAACTGGTTTGAACTGGTTTTCAACTGGTTGGAACTAGTTTAAACTGGTTTGAACTGGTTTTTAACAAGTTGGAACTGGTTTGAACTGGTTGAAACTGGTTTTTAACTGGTTGGAACTGGTTGGAACTGGTTTGAACTGGTTTTTAACTGGTTGGAACTGGTTGAAACTGGTTGGAACTGGTTTTTAACAAGTTGGAACTGGTTGGAACTGGTTTGAACTGGTTTTTAACTGGTTGGAACTGGTTGAAACTGGTTTGAACTGGTTTTTAACAAGTTGGAACTGGTTTGAACTGGTTGAAACTGGTTTTTAACTGGTTGGAACTGGTTGGAACTGGTTTTCAACTGGTTGGAACTGGTTGAAACTGGTTTGAACTGGTTGAAACTGGTTTGAACTGGTTTTTAAGTAGTTGGAACTGGTTTGAACTGGTTTGAACTGGTTTTTAACTGGTTGGAACTGGTTGAAACTGGTTGGAACTGGTTTGAACTGGTTGAAACTGGTTGGAACTGGTTTGAACTGGTTTTCAACTGGTTGGAACTAGTTTAAACTGGTTTGAACTGGTTTTTAACAAGTTGGAACTGGTTTCAACTGGTTGAAACTGGTTTTTAACTGGTTGGAACTGGTTGGAACTGGTTTGAACTAGTTTGAACTGGTTTTTAACTGGTTTTTAACTGGTTGGAACTGGTTGAAACTGGTTGGAACTGGTTTGAACAGGTTTTCAACTGGTTTGAACTGGTTGGAACTGGTTTGAACTGGTTTTTAACTAGTTGGAACTGGTTTGAACTGGTTGAAACTGGTTTGAACTGGTTTGAACTGGTTTTAAACTGGTTGGAACTGGTTGAAACTGGTTTGAACTGGTTTTTAACAAGTTGGAACTGGTTGGAACTGGTTTGAACTGGTTTTTAACTGGTTGGAACTGGTTGAAACTGGTTGGAACTGGTTTGAACTGGTTTTTAACAAGTTGGAACTAGTTGGAACTGGTTTGAACTGGTTTTAAACTGGTTGGAACTGGTTGAAACTGGTTTGAACTGGTTTTTAACAAGTTGGAACTGGTTGGAACTGGTTTGAACTGGTTTTTAACTGGTTGGAACTGGTTGAAACTGGTTGGAACTGGTTTTTAACAAGTTGGAACTGGTTGGAACTGGTTTGAACTGGTTTTTAACTGGTTGGAACTGGTTGAAACTGGTTTGAACTGGTTTTTAACAAGTTGGAACTGGTTTGAACTGGTTGAAACTGGTTTTTAACTGGTTGGAACTGGTTGGAACTGGTTTTCAACTGGTTGGAACTGGTTGAAACTGGTTTGAACTGGTTGAAACTGGTTTGAACTGGTTTTTAAGTAGTTGGAACTGGTTTGAACTGGTTTGAACTGGTTTTTAACTGGTTGGAACTGGTTGAAACTGGTTGGAACTGGTTTGAACTGGTTGAAACTGGTTGGAACTGGTTTGAACTGGTTTTCAACTGGTTGGAACTAGTTTAAACTGGTTTGAACTGGTTTTTAACAAGTTGGAACTGGTTTGAACTGGTTGAAACTGGTTTTTAACTGGTTGGAACTGGTTGGAACTGGTTTGAACTAGTTTGAACTGGTTTTTAACTGGTTTTTAACTGGTTGGAACTGGTTGAAACTGGTTGGAACTGGTTTGAACAGGTTTTCAACTGGTTTGAACTGGTTGGAACTGGTTTGAACTGGTTTTTAACTAGTTGGAACTGGTTTGAACTGGTTGAAACTGGTTTGAACTGGTTTGAACTGGTTTTAAACTGGTTGGAACTGGTTGAAACTGGTTTGAACTGGTTTTTAACAAGTTGGAACTGGTTGGAACTGGTTTGAACTGGTTTTTAACTGGTTGGAACTGGTTTGAACAGGTTTTCAACTAGTTGGAACTGGTTTGAACTGGTTGAAACTGGTTTGAACTGGTTTGAACTGGTTTTAAACTGGTTGGAACTGGTTGAAACTGGTTTGAACTGGTTTTTAACAAGTTGGAACTGGTTGAAACTGGTTTGAACTGGTTTTTAACTGGTTGGAACTGGTTGAAACTGGTTGGAACTGGTTTGAACTGGTTTTTAACAAGTTGGAACTAGTTGGAACTGGTTTGAACTGGTTTTAAACTGGTTGGAACTGGTTGAAACTGGTTTGAACTGGTTTTTAACAAGTTGGAACTGGTTGGAACTGGTTTGAACTGGTTTTTAACTGGTTGGAACTGGTTGAAACTGGTTGGAACTGGTTTGAACTGGTTTTTAACAAGTTGGAACTAGTTGGAACTGGTTTGAACTGGTTTTAAACTGGTTGGAACTGGTTGAAACTGGTTTGAACTGGTTTTTAACAAGTTGGAACTGGTTGGAACTGGTTTGAACTGGTTTTTAACTGGTTGGAACTGGT